>DWHP01009404.1:0-10217 GCA_018247895.1 Parnassius honrathi | reverse complement strand
AGTAAAATCAATAAAAACTTCTCGTACAAAACTTCCTAAAGTTAGTTTAGTGGGTTTTGAAATTACACCCCTCAATTCACCGAACAGTTGGGTACGAAGATAAAGTTGATTGATTTATGCCAGGTTTCTATATTTAAAAATGCTTCGTTTTCTTTTACAAGCCGTTTTGCTGTAAATGAAATGTTTGAAAACTTTTATAAAAAACAGTTTAAGTATTAATAAATCGTTTAAATTGTTATCATTTTAAGTCATCCTAAGTTGTAGAATGAATAGTTTGTAATATAAAATGTTTTTACATGCACTTCCTATGTAATAAAACTTGAATAAAACGGATGTTTACAGAGTACGAAACGTTTCTTGAATATAGGAATCGGGCATTATAGTACCTATCTAAAGTTTCTACTAACGCCATACGGTATATTACAGAGATGCGCCCTGGAGGTGCCGTCAACTTCCCTGACGCTGTTCCGTCCGCCGGAAGATTGCTCAATGTGTGTAGACGTCACAGCAGTTCAAAGGGTCGAAAACATAACGGCTGAGGAATTCGAGGAGCGTTTCGCATACAGCCCCACGCCCGTAATAGTCACCGATGCTACTGTTAACTGGAAGGCTATCGAAGTAAAGTCACATCAGTAATCAATATTGATTATACTACAGTAATAATTTGACAGTGTAGTTTGCCAATGAGGCTGTCAACTCACCCGCTGAGCGTGGTAACCACAGAAATAGTAATAATAACTTCGATCAAAAGTACCAACCGTTGATCGAAGAATAAGAAGACAATAGAAATGAATTAGCGCTCGATTACTTCCAAAACCGATGTCGCCACCAGCAGCAGTATTATAAACGTACGCAATGCACAATGATATCTATCTAATGTTTCACATTACTTTGCTTGGCGAGTTGTCAACGTAGAACAAAAGCAGCAATGGTAATTGTACAATACAAAAAGTAATAAATGAAAGTTTACAAAGGTAAATATCATAGTAAAGTAATTATCCAGATGTAAATTAGTTAAAACTATGATTATTAGTAAATAATCAGCTTACCGATGAAATGTTATACCTTTATTAGTTGAATTACACGTCCTTGATGAGTTTTTACAACTGTTGCTGCAGTTCGCCATTATATATTTATAATAACAAACATAAATTCACGTACGACGTCCATCGCGCAACTAAATCACAAAATGGTGAATGATGTTCGTTAACACATTATAGTGGCGACAAGGTCACGCGTCTATGCGACTTCTATTGTCTTATTATTATCTACGGTGGCATATCTATTTCTATGGTGGCAACTCTGGCAAATATCCCCCCATGAGGAAATGTATGAGTGATAGGCATCTCTATTGAACTTTTAACAGGCTGAAACGGTGTAACGGTAATAAATAATACAATAATGCCTTGTAGTCTTGGCGTTAGAGAACCCATTACATTATTTTGCTCCAGGGGAGTTGTAGGTGGCAACTATGGGAAATATCAGAGAGTTCTCACAGCTTTCAAGCAGTACAGTCATTTTTATTACCTCGTATAAGCAAAGAAAAAAGGCTTCACAAACTATGTTGTGCACACTTTACATTTAATCATAAAACGCGTGCGTAAAACACATTTTCAGGATTTCAAATTCGAATTCTTTGCGGAATTCTATCGTAACGGCAAAATGGGAAGAAAAATCAACGAATGCTTTTTCTTCGCGTACAAGTCTGGTCTGAAATCGCTTCACGATGTGTTCACGATGGATGCGGAACGTGCTAATCTCTCGGGTGACCCCTGGTACGTCGGCTGGAGCACTTGTTACGATGAGGAGTCGAGAAAGCTGAGAGAATATTATACCAGACCATATTTCTTACCGAAGACTGCTGAAAGCGATACCGTGGATTGGATCTTTATGGGAGGACCTGGTCAAGGAGCACATATGCACGTAAGAATAGATTTGTATGATTAAATAAATTTATTTGTTATTTTTTATAATTTTTTCAACTACCCTATATCGTTCCGTGGAAGTCGTAAGAGGCAACAGAGGAAAATAAGAAGATGGGCACCAGCGTCTTCTTAAAGTCACTAAAAATAAAAAAACTGCCCGCCTGCCGAGCGTGGCAACTATTGAAAATATCTCTGTAAAGCAAACCATGAGGCAGGCCTGTGATCAGCAGTGGAGTTTTATAGGTTGCTATGGTCGGTTAGAATGCTTATGGCACGGCAGGCAGACTTCTATGTATTTTTTTTATAGGATAAGGGTGACATTCGAGTGCACAGTCCACCTGATGGTAAGTGGTTGCTGTGGCCCATAGACATCTACATTTATCCTCGATTAAGAATCAAAACGCAGATGCGTTGTCAGCCTTGAGGACTAAGATGGAACGCCTCGTTTCCAGTAAAAAGGGGTCTTCGGATCTCTACACTCACCATACGAAACACAGCGGTGTTAAGCTGGTATTCTATGAGAACGTGGTCCTTCCCCGGTCGAGCCGACCCATTCGTGCTATAACTACACTACTAATATAATTGTAGGATGGCTCTAACGCGATGAGAAGTTCTATAAAAAAAATAGCAAAATCATTTCTGCCGGCGGAGATCGAACCCGTGCGCCAAGCCGTGGTATCTCAGGGGCTAAGTACTGGTGGTAAAAATAATACAAACTGTGGATCGCGCGGGCGCGGGAACGGGTGGGTATCTAGCACGATAATTATACGCCACGCAGTTGTATTTTCATTTACAACAGTTACTGGTTCAATGCATATACGAATAAAGTTACATTCTTATTTGAAATAAACTTTAAATCACGTTTACAAAGTGCGCACATAAATAATGACAGTGTTTTCTAAGTCATATTAAACCAAGTCAGTGTTCAATTTTCGAAAACAACATTCGCGGTTTACAAAACAAAGGACTAGTTTTCCCGCCCTCTCGCAGTCGATATACTCTTTGGACTACACAGTAATCTATGCAGTCGAGTCGACTAAAAGAGTTACGAAGAATTGATCGTACCTTAGTGCGTAATGTGTACATATTATTGACTGCCTCGTTGGTCCAGTGGTCATAAGCGCGATTGCTGATCATTAGGTCCGAGATTAGAATCCTGGGTCCGGCCAAAAATTGGTTGTTGTGTTTTTCTGTCAAAAAATTTTCACTAGCAGTCCGAAGTCAAGTATTGGGCGGTACTTCATCCCCGTGCCTCAGAAAACACGTAAAGCCGTTAGTCCTGTGCCTTATCTCTCTCAGGTCGTGTCGGATTACCGTCCCATCGGACGATGAGAGTGACGGAATAGATAGTGCACCTGTGCTCGCGCACACACTCTGACACTATAATCCTGTCCTGCGTAGGTGGCTATAGTCTCAATTGAGACTAGTCGCTTTGACCGAAATTCGTTCTGGAAGACATTATACATAGTGTTTGAACTTTGAAGAGTTTGACGACAGGTGGACTCGGTGCGGCACGTGTCGTGGCAGGCGCAGGTGCGCGGCCGCAAGCTGTGGCAGCTGGCGCCGCCGCCCGAGTGCCTCTACTCCTGCCAAGCGTTCTCCTTCACCGTGCAGCCCGGAGAGATATGTGAGCCTGTCTTTTGTATAGACCACACTTAAAGTCTAATATTTAAAAATTTATATTTTGGTTCTTGTCCGTCTTCTGTGCGTTTGTATACCATTTAAACTTTGGTAAGTTGTTTTTATACGTGGTAGAGGCACGCTGCTATATTATAGTTGTAGCACGAATGAGTAGGCTCGACCGGGGCAGGACCACGCTCTCACATAATACCACGGTAAAATAGCACCTTAATGCTGCTGTTTCGTATGGTGAACTGAAAACGAGACGGGGCATTCCATCTTAGTCCTTAGCAGTGATAACGCATCTGCATTTTGATTACTGATACAGGATAAATGTAAATTATATGGCCCACACTACCTACTTCTCATCAGGTTGACTGTGTGGTCGTTTGTCACCTTTATTCTATAAATAATTCCGCGCGCCAGCGAAGTTTTCTGACAAAAGAGGTATTACACACCGAGCGCTGTCTCACTCTCAGACCTCTTTAAGACAGGACAGCAAGAGCTTGCCACGCTACCAAACCGCTTGTTGGCGAACGTCTTACAAATATTTGTTTACTGTTTTTATTTCACACCAATTACAATTGTTGCAATTATAATAAAATTAAAAAAGACCCTTTTTACTGGAAACGAGGCATTCCATCTATGTCCTCAGGGGTGACACCGAATCTGCGTTTTGATTCGTAATCGAGAATAAATGCAGATGTCTATGGACCACAGCATGCTCTTACCGTCAGTTGCACTGTGTGCTCGTTTGTCACCCTTATTCTTTTTTTTTTATAGGATTGGGTGACAAACGAGCACACAGTCCACCTGATGGTAGGTGGTTGCTGCGGCCCATAGACATCTACATTTTTCCTCGATTACGAATCGAAACGCAGATGCGTTGTCACCTGCGAGAACTAAGATGGAATGCCTCGTTTCCAGTAAAAAGGGTCTCCGGTTCTCTCTACACTCACCATACGAAACACAATAACATTAAGCTACTATTTTACGCTGGTATTCTGTAACAGCGTGGTCCTTCCCCGGTCGAGCCGACCCATTCGTACTACAACTATACTACTAATACAACTGTAGCATGGCTCTACCACGTCGAGAAGTTCTATAAAAAAATTGCAATTTCATTTCTGCCGGCGGAGATCGAACCCGTGCACCAAGCCGTGGTATTTCAGGAGCTAAGTACTGGTGGTAAAAATAATATTCCATTATCTATTAATTACAGCCTATCAAAGTCCACCCCTGAACACAGGACTTCCCATAGATTGCCTTGTAAGGTATCCCCCTTAACCGTAGTTGGCACGCTTGGCAGGCCGTCCAGCAACTAGTTTTTACTTACTGGTTGTTATTAGGCAAACGCTACTCCCCCTTTTCTGGTGTGTTTACCTATGTCGACTCGTACGACACCCACGAGATGAATATTGTTAAAAAATGCAATATAAAGTCGTGTATTATTTGTACGTACACGTAAAATTAAATTACGTGTCGTTCAAATATAGGTTTTATTTTACATATAATTGAATAATATGTAAAATTAAAACGTACAAATCATTCAGGACTAAAGAGTTGTTGAATTAATTTCCAGTGGTGGTGGATACAAACCGTTGGTACCACAAGACAAACGTGATGCCGGGCGACATCAGCATCACCATCGGCGCAGAATACGACTGAACGAATCTTCGTTTTTTGTCTTAATATATTAACTGATTGTAACTTATTCAAATAAATAAAACAAATTTTATTTATTCATTCGTTAATTACAGTCTGCAATCCATTAAAAGTACACTGTTGGATATAGGCTTACCACGTGAATTGCGTCATGGGGGTGAGGGCACCAAAAGTATACGGCTGGACATAAGCTTTCCCCAAACTCTCATGGGAGTGGGGGGATATTAGCCGTAGTTGCCGTAGCTCATTATGTGATTATTCAATAATCCTTAAATTATTTCCTGACTACATCACCTCCCTTCTTACACGCCTTTTATAGAGTATGGGTGTTAAACGAGCACAGTCCACCCGGTAAGTAGATGCTGAGTCCCAGACATTTACATTTATCCTCAATTAAGAATCAAAATGCATATGCCTTGTTACCCCTGTTGACATAAATGGAATGCCTCATAACCAGTATAAAAGATCTTCGATTCTACACACTCACCATACGAAATCCAGCAGCATTAAGGACGCGTTTACAAAATTTATAGGTATGGAATCGAAATATTACATTGAAATACCCGTGATTTCGATAATGTGAAAGATTTAATTTGTTTTTCATTTCTTATACCTCAAAAATATACTTAGATACGAAATACGAATACCTACTCCAGAGACTGCTTGGCACTAAAAGTCCTCTACTGGTAGTGAGATGTTAAATGTGGACCTTGGGCTGGTTTTGTCAGTTATGATAAGACCTTACCTCCGGACTTGATGGAGTGACCTGAAGGTGTAATTCGGTGATTACTACTAGAACTCCTAGACTAGTAGAACTAGGTGTGCCGGGTTTGGGTTTCTTTTATTAGTTATGATGAGTCCTTACCTCCGGAATTGATGGAGTGACCTGAAGGTGTATTTCGGTGATTACTACCGGAACTCTTAAACTAGTAGAGCTAGGTGTACCGAGTTTCGGTTCGTTTTGTTAGTTATAATGAGACCTTACTTCCGGACCTGATGGAGTGACCTGAAGGTGTTATTCGGTGATTACTACTGGAACTCGTAAACTAGTAGTACTAGGTGTGCCGAGTTTGGGCTCATTTTATTCGTTATTATGAGACCTTACTTCCGAAATACACCTTCAAGTCACTCCATCAAGTCCGGAGGTAAGGACTCATCATAACCAACAAAACCAGCCCAAACTCGGCACACCTGGTTCTACTCTCCAGGAGTTCCTGTAGTAGTTACCGAAATACGGTCACTCTATCAAGTCCAGAGGTAAGTACAGCAGAACCTTGATAACTTAGACCTCGACAATGTAATAACCTCTATAAATTCATAAAATGTTGTGTTCCCTTCCACTCGAAGTCCAAAACCTCTTTTACTTAAAATACAAAACCTCTATAACTTAGAATAATTTGGGCATCGCACCTCAGCAACTCAAAGTTGTCACGAAGATGACTTTTCCAACTTCAGTCATCTATCAATGAATCATATTAAATGAATATGCAAACAATAAAAGTTCTCTGTAGACAATTGTTATTGCTTACACATGTTTACCAAACGGCTTCAAATGTTAACAATACACTAAGGTCTAAGTACAGTAATTTATTTGTATTATAGCTTTTAGCTTTTAGTTCCGGGAGCATCTCCTTGCACATAGTGAATGAAAATGAATTCAAAACGATTAAATATTGAAAATAAAATTGATACAGAAAGTATGAATAGTGTGAAACAAAAAAATTACCCAGGTTTTTATGTAGAATAAAATAAACTTGAATAAATGTATCTTTAAACCTAAAATAAAGTATGTATGTACATAAATAATAAAGTACGTATAATTGACAGAATCAGGCGTTACTTTGCGGAAATCCATTATAATAAAGAGCACCTCACGGGAGGTGCTCTTCAATCCAGGTAAGACATATCATTGTATTTTTAATTAGCGGAAGGTTGCGAATTAATTAATACCTTTGTGGTGGATGGGAGCTAATGGACTGTATTTTACTTTCGTTCGCTAGGGACTATTATGTGACTGAATTACTATTGCACTACTGAAGCTAAACCTTTGACATCTGTCTGACTAGTAAATAAGGGTTGAGTTGAAATTAAAGATTTTAAAATAAATCACTATATTAAAACTATATACAACAATTATGCGGCAGTTAATCTAACACTGAATAGGGATCTTGAGGGCTTCTTTCTTGTTTGCTAGTTCCGTTGTAGCCGCTTGATTCCGCACGAATGCCGGAGCCTCGCCAGAGACGCTTCTTATATTCCCGCGGCCGGTGTGTCGTAGGCATCGAGTTGGTGCGAGCATTTGCCCTTGCGGGGCCCTTGTTCTTGTTCGACCTGAGTGTGGTGCGGGCGACGGACGGTTGTTTCATCGTCGTCCGTAACAATGAGTCTGAGCGGTCGCCTTTATAGGGATCAGGTGGAGTCTTCCATGAATTTAGGACTACGCCTCAGAAGTAGGAGTACCGGAAAAGACGCGTTAAACCGGTGCCAACTCCAGATCACACGTCCAAAGCACCACAAGACTCCATCAGGCCCACTCGACTTGACCTCAAGGGATGGAGCATGGACATTCGGCACGAAGCACTCACACCGCGGAATGGTGGGCGGTCCATTTTCCTCGTCATATAGAGTCGAGTCAAAGAGGGAGCCTAATAGATCGGCTTCGTGATCGGTATAGTATTTTAGCTAAGTGTTGAGCCAATCTGTTAGTTGGCGAATCGATATGACTCACTATTGGACTTTCGATTTTTTCGAATTGGTTGGAGCTTTCGGTTTGTGTATTTTTGGTAACCCATACAACGTCGGTGGTTTGGCATACGTAGATATTATTGAATTAACGTCTAGATTAAATTTCTCGGAGTATTTTTTAACTAGATCGCTAGTTGTTTTAAGCGTATTAGTTGTAGGTTATGTGTTTGCGCCTGATTGAAAATCGGCTTGATAGCGGGGGCACGGGGAGAGGGTCGCCCGCGCCGCTCGCTGCGAGCGAGGCTGGGCCAGTCCCTCTTGAGCACGCCGGCGCGACGCCTGTCGTTTTGTAGTCAGCTGAACCGGCAACCGTGTTCCGTCGCGTTGATTCGTTAAAGCGCTCGACTGCTATATTATTCGCCTATTAAGATACGTGACTAGGCCTTCGTTTGAGATTGCGCGATTAATTTAACTTCGCTTGTTAATTGTGTCGACTAGTTGCCTTTGCGGCGTTTTTGATATCGCACAGAATCACTTAGATTATAGTCTAGAAGAATCGGGCGAGTTATTTGTAGTGATTAAAGGTTCGCAAGCTACACATCAATGTCAAAAACTTTTGTGCCGTTTTGACATTGATGTTGTGAATTTGCTTGGTCGATTAAACTCTAAACTTTGTGAATTGAAAGGAGTTTGCGTTACTCTTAGACTATAGTTTTGTGCTAAGTGCCGTTAGACTGGAGTTCGGCGCCCGGAAGTGAGGGCGTCCTTTGAAGCAGTGCAGCGACGGCGGGTTTTTCCGCCTACCTTGGTGAAGTCAGCACGCACAACACACCTTCTTTCACATACACACCCACACCACCTTTACGTCACGCTGACGTCTCCTGGTGGCCGACCCTACTCCTGAATTAGGTAAGTTATGTTTGCTTGTGCATCCATTATATAATAAATTTCCACAAGCCATTGGGCTATCCCCTTGGTTGCCCGTCGTATTGGGTTATGATGGGCCCTAATCCAGTCGATCTTCGTCTGGGCAACTCAGGGCCGTAACAGTTATTATAGATCAATTTGTTTAATTTTTTATAACTATTAGAGTTAAATTTAAAGATAGTGTATTATAAAATAAGACATAGATAGGTAAATAATTAGTGTTTTGTATAAGTAAACATGCCTTACAGTTGTTCTGTATGTATGAATAATTTGAGAGAAAATAATACAATCACCATACAGTTGTGGGGATGGTGCTATTGGTAGCGGTGCTAGTGCTTATTGGTTATTATAGTGTCAGTAATAGTGGTGGTACTTGTAGTATTGTTATTGGTGATAGTAGGCAGTGAACCACCATCAACACTGCCACCACTAATACCACCATCACGACCAGCATCACTATCACAATCATTAGTACCACCATCAAAGCCACAACCACCACCACTGACCACTACCACCATCACAGCCATTAATACCGCCATCTGATATTTTTACTTAAGAATAGGAAATGATATTGATATAAATATATAATATGAAGCTTCTGTGAGAGTACCTATTTCCTTAAAATTCTCTCAGGGATTCGCGCGGAATGAAATTGTACATTGCCATTCAATATCCGCCGCTTTACTCCACAGCAAGATTTCATAAGACATAATACTACGAAATTAAGTAAAATATTAAATTTTTGCACTTTCATTTAAGTCACAATTAAAAGACATGTCGTTATATTAATTTAAGTTACAATGAATGCACATGTTGTTTTATACTATATAATATTTTTATTTATTACTTAAATTTTTCACATTCTACAGATGACGACCCTATCAGAAAAGGTCTTAGGTATACGTTGTTAGCAAGCTTTTCCTCAGGTCCTTACTCCTTACTCTGCGCTTTGGGTTCTGCCAAAATTAGAGCTAGTCCTGTGTCACGTACTCAAATATTTTTTTAATAATATATTTTTTCACAATAATTATCGTATTAGAAGTTAATATCCTTTGTATTCCTAACCCACTTTAATTTTATTCGTTGATCCATAATGAATAAAATTAAAACTTTGAAAAGCATTTCTTATAGGTACATAATAAAGGTAAATAACGGTTAAATACTTTCCTCCACCGCTTTACTCCACAGCAAGATTTCATAAGACATAATACTATGAAAATAAGTAAAATATTCAATTTTTGCAGTTTCATTTAAGTTACAATTAAAAGACATGTTGTTATATTAATTTAAGTTACTATGAATGCACATGTTGTTATACACTATATAATATTTTTATTTATTACTTAAATTTTTCACATTCTACAGATGACGACCCTATCAGAAAAGGTCTTAGGT
>DWHP01009403.1:0-10218 GCA_018247895.1 Parnassius honrathi | reverse complement strand
ATATAATACTATAGGAGATATGTTCAATAATGAACTTGTAATGAATGGAATGTATCGTAATGATAGTGATGATGACATAAGAGAGACTATTATATATTTGTTCAACATATATTATATCAATTCGTAAACATCTAATATTGCCGTACGTTTTTAGTATTTAATAAATATAGTGAGGATAATAAAACTGATATCATTCTAAGGTATTGTACCATTGTGACGCAGATAAACATCACATGCGTATGTTGTTAAGACATGTAAAATAATTCTACCATTTAATTTAAAGATTGAATTTGGACCGATCATTTAATTAGATAATCAAATTTCGACCGTAATAATCGAAATTCGAAGCGATGCTTGTAAAAAATAAACTGTGTAATTAGTTCATAATTAATTTTAGTGTTTCTAATATTTATACATCTTCCTGCAAGAGCATAGTAATATATATTTATATGTAGTAGATTTATTACATTGATGCTATTTATAAATGTTACTAGTATAACGTCATTGTTTAGCAATAATAGAACGAAACAACGTTCAGTAAATAAACGTTCAGTAAATAAAATGTGTGGTTACACCACACATTTTATTTACTGAACGTTGCAACCAACTTTTAGCCGGGCGTCGCGTGTTTTTAAATTTACTTATTTAATTGAAATGAAGCGACAGTAGCCTAATGGCAGGGCGCGGACCGCGAACTCATAAGGTCGTGGGTTCGAATCCGTCATTCGACTAATGGCGTGAACCACTCGTAACACAAGCAATTTAGGCTTACCCCGAGTGGTTAAAGGGAATATTAGTAACGTTTATAGCATTTCTAATATAAAAAAACGAGACAAGATAACAAAGAAAGAAAAAAAAATAATTGCAAACTGACAATCGGCAGTACGTCAACAACCGTCCTTCGAAACACCAACTACTCATGGAAAGATTTGCCACTCTAACTTCTAATTAAACTTTAACTTTGGTGATCTTTTCCTTTTGACGTGTTCATCAACAACTACAACTCTAATTATTAAAAGTGTGTGGCCTTACAAACCATACGATTTATATAATTTAATTTAAGTAGCCCAATCTATTCATATTACCCTTGAATATCTTTACTAATTTATTCAGTTGATTTCACATTTTCAACTCCAAAAAGATTTGCGGCTTCACCCGTAACGCAAACTTTATACAATTACTCAACTTTAGGTGGAAGAACTCAAAGCTCGCCTCGAAGAAAAGAGCAGACTTGTGGAAAAGAAGACAGCAGCAGCACTGGCCGCCGCTCACGAGCTCGCAGAACTTAGAGACCACTCCGAAATCAAGGACCGAAAGATCAACGTGTTGCAAAGAAAGGTAAAAAGAAAATCCAAGATGAGACTGTGTTTCTAGCTTTTTTTTTTGTAGGGAATAAATACATACTTATTTTCAATATAGTTCGTCATTGTTCAGTAATTGATTTATTAACAGTATTAATTTACTCGTTTATTTAGTCGTAAGGTTTTTACTAAGAGTTCAGTAATAAATGAGATATAGATAATATATAAATATAAATGTTAGTTTGAAAGTGGAATTAAACAAAGTGGAATAGTTATCCCAAGTGAAGAAATTTCTAATGGATCCTATCCAGAGCCTAATGTTCCCATCATTTTTATTGGTGTTCTCAAACTTTGAACCGCCTATTAAATAACTATGTTGGAAGTTTTGGATGTCAAACGATTTGCTTGGATAAAATTTTCTTACAAATCTTTATTACATTTTGAATTAATTTTGAACCATTATTTGAATCTGTTATTTATCTTTTGGTTCTTTTCTTTGTTTATACTTTGATTAAAACTACGTTTACGGATTTTATCGCGTTTAATTTGAATTACTTTTATTTCGCGACGTTTCGGGTGCTTTCCAGCACCCACGGTCACGTGCGACCGCCGTCCCCGTCCCCGAAAAACAAATCAAATTAAACGCGACAAAATCCGTAAAATTAGTTTTAATCAATGTTCGCGTTAATATAAGAAATCATTATTGTTTAAACTTTTTTATCTCTTTATATCAATTTGAATATATTAAATAGGTGAATGGTACTGGCAACCTTTAAGTTCTACTACCCGTTATTTTTACGATACTTATTTCTATCGTCTGCTTTTATTATTTTGCTAGTGCATCTCATAAAATGTATGTTTATTGTTGTAGGTAAATGTATTCTTTACTTTAAGCTATCCTTATTTATCATAATATACAGACACCCATCTTTTATTACTATTTTCTGTAAATCAAGACTGGGCAACTTACTAAACATTATTAAAATAACCAACCAATGTTATAAATGTAGTAAATATAATTAACATACAAATAAGGCTTAACTTACAATATTTTGTAAGGAATTTTTTAAAGAAAAATAGATTGTATTAGAAATATTTTCTTACATTAAACAATCATTAAAAGATATCCTTTAGATTAATAATAATAAGAGTTTGCCAATATTCCTAGAAATATAGTTAAATAAAACAAAATTTTGTATCTAATTTTAAGCTTAAGTTATTTATTCTCCCATACCTACTGTTTTCTATGTGGAAGTGAAATAATACACCTTGTTTGTCAAATTATCAATTCTCCGTAATGGAGCATATCACCACAAGAAAATTTTTATCAAAACAGAATGCTTCTCCTCTTTTCATTAGGTGACATAAAAGTCCACCATTGGCTTTTAATTGAAAATTAAAAAAACAATTCAATTGCATTAATCTATGAGTATCTTTTAAAATGTCAGGTTTCCAGAAGCGTCGTTGTATCACATACAGTCTTGATAAGACTCTAAAGGTAACCCTCAATCTAGGGCAGCAGAATAAAAATAATTGAACATTAGTTTTAATAGCATGCAAGCAAGTAACAAAATAGAAAGAGCCCTGGTAGCTCAGTTGCGAAGCGCTCGCTATAAATTTTACAGTACGCGATCAACCCGGGTTCGATCCCCGCCGGCACCATTGAAATTGTTAAGTGCTTATTTACCATGTATGCAGCGGAAACATTGTGAGGAAATCTGCGTGTCTGAGAAATAAGAAAAAAATGTTCTCTCTCTGTTATTTAAAGATAAAATATTCTATAATTTTAACTTTAAATAACAAAATATTTAAACAAGTATTCATTTGTGTCGGAATTATTATAAGTAATATATATAGTGAATAATCGTAAAAATTTCTCAGTTTCCCGGTAGTAGAAAAAAGTAGAAGTAAATAGTAGTAGACTATGCCACAATCAGACGTATTTTATTAGGACTTGAAACCAGATCACTTAAATTTCAAACGAATTTAAAAAATTACTGACATGTTTTAAAAATACATAATTCGACGACGCGACATAAAACGCGGTGCGACACCGCACGGTATTTTATCGCATGTCGCCATGATTTGACAGCAGGCGGTAACATAATCTTAGTGCTTCTAGTGCCAGATCTAGCACCTTTTATTCTTTAGCTATATTTAGCTATAATCAGCGCTAGTGCTAGGCTAGTGGCAACATGATCCTTTGAAATCATTACGGAACCTACGCTAACTCGCCTTCAACTCAATGCGATATTATGTGACTTCGTTATTAAAAGTTTATCAAGATGGACCACTAAATGATCGTTCAAAAACCAATTTTGTATCGTAAACAAATTAAATTTAACGTTTTATATATTATAAGTGACCCGCCCCGGACAGGGTTGACGAACGAGCACACAGTCCACCTGATAGTAAGTGGTCGCTGTGGCCCATAGACATCTACATCTATCTTCGATTACGAATCAAAATGCAGATGCGTTTTCACCCGTGAGTACTAAGATGGAATGCCTCGTTTCCAGTGAAAGGGTCAAGCAAAGGGTGAAACACAGCAGCAGTAAGCTACAATTTTACGCTGGTATTCTGTGAGAGCGTGGTCTTTCCCTGATCGAGCCGACCCATTCGTGCTACATCTATACTGCTAATATAACTGCAGCATGGCTATATCACGTACAAAAATTTCGATTAATTTTCTGGATCCTGACAAAAGTGCCAGCTACGAGATCCAAATGTGAATCTAAACCATCCCGAGACTCATTCAAACACTTAAAAAACATCATCAAAATCGATCGAGCTGTGTCTGAGTTTTAGCCAGATTAACGGACGGCAATTGAAGAAGAAAAAAAAGATCTTTTTTCATATATATATAACCATTAAATAGCACGAGCCTTTTTAAAGGGCTTATATACATACTGTGGACCTCTAAACAAGACCAGTATTCTTTAACAGAACAATCGTAGATCATCTAAAACAATATAACTAATATAGTTACATGCTATGATGTATCCCATCTAAATTCTCGTCTCAAGCATTCTTTTTTTAGAGTATGCTGCAGTATCAATGACCCGCAGTGGTTACTTACTGGAGGATTGCTGCAAACTCGTTTGTCAATTTTGTTTTGAAAAAAAAAAACATATTAACGTTTCTATCGTAAGCACCTATTATTTATACGTAATGGTTCAAACAGTTATAAAAATCTTTGAGCATTTTTTTTGTGTGAGTAACATTGTTGATTTGATAAAACCAGTATCACCTTCATATCTTCAATGAGTTGAAGGAGTTGTATAGTTTTGATATTTTCACAATTTCTGGGCTAAGTAAGTTTCCCAAATGAAGATTACGTTTGCTCCTTAAGAATCCGCAAAAATGAGCCTTCTTAAAGTCCTGAATTTCAAAAACAAAATTACCTTATATATAGACAATAACTTTAAATACTTTTTTGAATTTCCTCAATGTATTACTAGGTATTTATTTATTATAATTAGTTTGTCATTACTTTATTTCTTTTTGTAATGGTGTTATGTATGTTATGTTTTTGTTTTGTTTTCCTGTTTAGATCCTGAGTTCATTATTTTACCTCATTGTGTTATACTTTGTGTTAAGTATTCAATGCTAGTTTCAATTCAACAAGGTATGTTTATGTTCGGAATTTTTATTTATTTTTTATTTACTTGGCATTTATTTTCTCCTTTTTAATTACGTCAGTAAAATTTAAAAATAATTATATCAATAAAATAAATACTAATTTTCAGATTGAGAATTTAGAAGACCTTCTCAAAGAAAAAGACAATCAAGTCGATATGGCTAGAGCTAGACTTAATGCAATGCAAGCACATCATTGCTCTTCTGAAGGGGCATTATCATCACTAGAAGAAGTTATTGGTGATAAAGAAAAACAAATTCAACAATTAAGAGAACAAAGAGATAGGGCTGAACATGAGAAGAATGAAGAAAGAGAACTGCATGAAAGAGAAATAGCAGAATATAAAATGAAATTACACGCGTTAGAGAGTGAAGTTGAGAAACTGGGAGCTAGACTAGAAAGAGCACAAGCAGAGAAAGATCGCCTTGAAGCAAAACTGGAGAGCTCACAATCTGAGTTAGGGAAATCCAAGGCTGAACTTGACAAAGCTGCAAGTGAAGTGGGAAGATCTGGTGCAGATTGGGAAGCGGCTAAACAACGCCTAGCAAGACTAGAACTTGAAAATGAAAGACTCAAGCATGAACTAGAACGATCTCAAACGACATTTGGTAGAAGCACGTTGACTACTTCTCAGGAATTAGATAGAGTTCAAGAAAAGGCTGATAAATCTGCTGCAGAGTTAAGGAGAACTCAAGCAGAGTTGAGAGTGACACAAGCAGATGCAGAAAGAGCTAGATCAGAAGCAAGTGCATTACAAGATAAATTGGAAAAATCTCAAGGTGAAGTCTACCGCCTCAAAGCTAAATTAGAAAATGCACAAACTGAACAAGACAGTCTAAAGGAGGAATATGACCGGTAAGTTTGTCAAAAGATAAATAATAAAATTGTAAATTCAAATTCAGTCAACAAGTTTCAAGGGGCAATTTGTTGATTCTTTGATATTATTTTTAGTTATCTTTTGGTATTGAGTCCAGTTCGTTATTTTAAAATAAATATTGTAAGATTATCGGCTTGCAATAGATTGGAAATACCATACGGCACAATAATGAAGCAAATGCGTTTTAGTAAGGGCGTTAAAAATATTTTATAAGACTAAAAAATAAGACCGTGTAAGAATATCCACTATACCATATCGTCACGTGGGTGTTGTAAGAGACGATAAAGGAAAATAAAACGATATTTTTTGGGTGAGTTTAAGAGATCACAAAACTCACTTTCCAGGCGAAGTAACTATGACAAAAATCCTTCCTTTGAGGTAATTTATAAGGGTGGTTTATGTTCAGCAGTAGACTTTTGATATTCTGTAATAGTAATTGTTAAGAATAATATAATTGTACATGTAATATATTAATTATATTACATTAATAAATTATTTATAATACAACTGAAATTAAAACAATAACGTCATATTTTTTATTCAGAGTACAATCTTCCATAAGCCGTTTGCATTCGGAAAGAGATAAGGCCATAGCGGAATTAGAAAAGGCAAGAGAAGAACTGGAAAGAACTCAAGCGACTCTCGGAAAGGCTCAATTGCAGCAAGACAAATTACAAGCTTCGCTAGATGCCGCTCACTCTGAAATTGATAAGCTACAGGAGAAGCTAGACAAGGCATCGGTTGAAGTCCGTAAGGTGAGAAGATTTGTTTTTTTTTTTGTGAAGTTGCAGTTTTAAAATGTTTTACCCAATATTTTGTTATAATAATCAACCGATACGAAAAATATTATAAAGGTTTATATACGTTAATTTATAATTCTTATATATTGCAATATTTCATGCAAACATAAGATAAAAAACAAAGTCAATGGTTTCTCAAATCTGTACGTAGAAATTTTACATCAAACTGGCATTTCATCGAGCGTATTATTCTACAGCTCCAAGTAGACCGGGAGAAGCAAGCTTACGACTTTGAGTCCATACAGTCACAACTCGATAAAGCTTTGGGTCAAGCCGCGCGATTGCAAAAGGAAAGAGACACCGCCCAACTGGATGCTGACAGATTCCACGACAAGCATGAAAAAGCGCAGGTAACATTCAATTTTTTTAATGGACAAAACTTGTTCTTTCATTAAACCTCATGACGATGTTCAAGTCGTTTTCAATTGTGGCATCAAATTCGAAGTACCACGGAATATGTTAATAGGAAATATGATGTAACTGCAATTGTTCATATAAATGTAGAGGTGACAGATGGAGCACCTTAACTAATCAGTCTCTATTCTAAATATCTATGCAAAGCTAAGGCTGTGGGAATCGGATATACTGCCGAAGATACGGGAATACTTATAAATACTTTAATTATCAGGGTTTGTTTTACCAGGGTCAAAAACCAACAATTTGTTTTAACACACTCAGCTTTGGTTCGAACACAAGAACAGAAATTTTGAGCACTAATCTGTCATCAAAACCGACATTACCACTAAATACGAATGATAAACGTAAAAAATTTTTGAGTCGAATAATAACATGTAGTGTAGCCACCACGACAGTATATTAGTGTTAAGGTGGGATAAGTTTAGGGTAGTAGTAATATAATTACAGTCATAGCAAGACTAACACGTCTCCTTTTTTTCATTGACACCTTACCTACATTACAAGGAAAAAGGTGTTTGTTGGTCTTGCTACGATTTTAAATATAATACTCTAAACTTATTACCTTAACACTAATATATACTGTAGTGGGGGCTACACTAAAGACAGAAGGTATCATTACATTCATGTCTTGCTCTTTTTAGAGCTCGTAAGTATTCTACTCTTGATGATGGACCTTTTTCATAGTAGAAATGACCCACATTTCCTTTTTATCAGTATAAATGCGTGCAGAGAGTGTCAATATCCTTCGTTCATTTCTTTATCGAACTTTATAAATCTTAGCAATACTTGAGTTGATTTTATACAGTAAACTGAGAATAAAATACTGAAAAAACTTTTACATTTATAGGGACGTGACTTTTTCCCTTTGAATAATTCCACTACAACAAAAGTGGGTTTTTTGCAAAGTTTTGGGTGATTTAGGTAGAGTTTAGATAAAGTTTTTATTATGTACGTTTCCGGAAGGGTGTTGCGATCTTGGATGTTGATTTTAAATTTTTCGTCGGAATTTATGAACCCTTAAATGTTAACATTGTGTTTTTGTTTTTCATTCTTAGTCATTTAAGAATATTACTTAAACATTTGGTTATTTTATATTTTCTAAAAGATTAAAAGAAAATATTCGGATAATGCTATATTCCATACTGTACTGAAATTCAAATTTATTGGCAGGTCGAAAATAGTTCAACAAGTGAATCTATATTTTTAATCTAATGTCGACATCATTATAATTGCAGCTTACCAAGATTTAAATAATGAATATCTCCCAATAAATTGTCACAAAAACAGTTCTAAGCAAACAGTTCCGTTACATCGATTCATTCGATCCTCGAATCGACGATCCCATTATCAAACGTATGGCATAAAAGAGATCCGATGGTATATCGGATTTCTTTTACGCCTTGTCATTTATCTAAGACCGTAAGATTTTTATGGTAATTCTAATAGTCGTTTCCAAAGATTCATAGTAATCTAATTTCAAATGTCAAATTAATACACTACATTTTAAAACCGAATTGTAATGATTATTTTGACAGCATATTCCAACAGAATTATTATCTAGCGCACTGTAGCCTGTTATATAATGTCGTTACTGCGTTACAACGCTGTGACTTCTAAAATTATAATGACTTTTTATGCGACGTCTTCGTGGCACAGTGGCTTAGCATAAAGTTACGGAGCTGAGAGTCACGGGTTCGAATCCCACATAAAACAAGTATTTGTATGTAATGATTTCTTATATTTACGCGAACACTACACATTGATTAAAATTACTTTTACGGGTTATATCGCGTTTAATTTTAATTATTTTTAATTCACAACGTTTGCTTTCCAGCTCCTATGGTCACGGGGGACTGAGATTACTGACGTCCCGATGTCATTGTTAAACCCGGAGTTTCTTTAGCTTTTTTAATTATTGTTTATGGTTCGATCTATGCAAAATGAACTGACTGTGTCTTGAAGTCTTGCAGTGGTTTAGTTTTAATTTTATTGATTATAGGGTCCCAAGCAGGTGGTAGTAAGCAGCCTTGAAATTGGGATGTTTCTCTATTGAAATTGGGATGTTTTTTTCTTAATTTCAATAGCCTCACGTATCATCCTTGGTAGGAATTGATGTTCTTTCGCGAGGATTTGTGATCTATCAAATCTGATGTAATGGTTGGGGCCGCCTAGGATATGACCACAAACTGCTGGCCTATAAATAATTGTTTCGGGTCGCGATGTTTGTGCGATTTATGTTTGTAAATTTCCTTCACGATGCAGGAGAAAATCTTAGTGTGGAGGTAACGAATTGATAAGAAGACAAAGAAGAAGAAGCATCTGGACCAATTTTGACTACGATATTAGGAATATTTTTAACAAAATTATATATTTGCTGTCAAATTTTATACTATACGAATTCCCATATTTCCCGTGGAACTTCTTTTATGGAACAGAGTCTACTCCCAGAGAGTCTTTAAAGGAAAAGAGTCTACTTTCAGATTATCTGGAAGTAGACTCTGTTCCAGATACGCTTGTGATACTTTAATACATTCAGCACGCTTGATAGTTAAAGGTTTCAAAAGAACTTGAAGTGAAAGCTTTCTAGATAATTCTAGCGGTGACATCACTATAACTAAAATCGTGAAACTTATTATCAGGACCATAATTTTATAACAAATACCAACCAAAATATTGATGTAACTTATTAATTTAAAAAATGTGTATAACAAAATTAATCATCCATTTTGTTCACACCAATTACAGACATTTTTTTTATTTATTTTCTCCGAAATATTGTTCAATTTATTGGACATAAAACTCCAATGTTTCTGCAATAATCTTTTATGATACGTTCGCTTGACTAACACCCCATAATGTTTTATAAAGCCCAGATAATTCGTCGCCACACTAAAATATCACATGGAAGCGAATTATCTGAAATTCAAGTGACCTCGTTAAACTTCGTTTACATCGCGTCCTTGAACCATTGCCAAGAAAGTTAACAAAACCGATTACTTAAAAATTGGCTTCATATCTGAAATATACCACTCGTAAAAGATGGCGATAAAAAACTGGTGATTTGAAATAACGTCTTGAAAAATTATTATGATTTTGGCGCTGTAAGGAAAAGGGATCTTCCGCCGGGCAAGGTGTTCTGAACAGGGAGTGCCCAACGCTCCGTGTAATAGTTCAGAGTTATCC
>DWHP01009402.1:0-10218 GCA_018247895.1 Parnassius honrathi | reverse complement strand
GCCTATGGGCCACAGCAACCACTTACCATCAGGTGGACTGTGTGCTCGTTTGTCACCCTGTCCTATAAAAAAAAACCCGGGCTACAAACAGGAACACTCCTTTGTGCCTCGGGCTGGAGTTTGCGTATACGTCAGAAAGGACATCTGTTCTCGACGCCTCGGTAATCTTGAAGGTTCGGATCTCTCAATCCTTTGGCTACGCGTAGACAGCGGTGACCAACAGCGCGTCTACGGATACCTCTATAGGTGCCATAGCGGTAATGCTGAAACAGACCGACTCTTCGACTATGTCCAAATGGTTAGAGATTCGTTGCTACAGCAGATCCCCTCCGCAGAGATCGCGAGTTTAACGCCCGCCACGCCGAATGGCTTGGTTCACGTTCATCCCATCATACGAAGAGATCTGTTCATGAATTTGCCTTGAAGTATGGTCTGACACAACTGATTACTTCGCCTACGCGGATTCCAGATGTGGAGGATCGTGCACCTTCTCTGGCCCCTCTGCTAACCTCCCATCCGAACGGATATCAGATTTCCGTCGACGCCCCTTTAGACTCCTCGGACCATTGTCTTGTCCGGAGTGTGGTGCCACTCAAGCTGAAATCGCGGTTGGGTTGGGCACTATAGGTCAGCTGATTGGGATGGGATGCAGTGTTTCTTTGCATCCTACCCTTGGGGGGGTTTGCTTCTCTCCGGACGATCCCAACGTTGTTGCTGATTCAGTCGCTGATGTGAAACTTAAGAGTATGGAAATTTTTATTCCTTCCTCTGTGGTGCCCATCAGAGGCAAATTTCGGCCATGATTTGATCGCTCCTGTAAAATAGCATCATGCTATAAGCAGGAGTGCTACCAAGCCTGGGCTGACTCATCGACGTCTCAGGATGTAAATACCAGCGCTCTAAAAAGAGGTATCATTCCGCTTCCAGATCCTTCACAAGAGTCATTGCCAAGGCAAATCCGGAGCACATAGGCTGAATTGGCAAGAAACTAAGGTGAACACCTTCCTTCTGGAACCTGAGCATTCTGGTCTCTCGCCAAGACTGTCCAAGGGAATTTCTGTCAGCCATCTCTTCCATCTCTGCACAGGGAGGAAGTTTCACTGGCCCATACCGCAAAGAAGAAAGCCGATCTGCTAGGCTCTTTCTTTGCGTCCAATTCGACTCTCGGTGACAGGGGGAATATGTCACCGACCATCCCGCGGTGTGAGTGCTCCATGCCGAAGGAGCGGTTCACATAGCGCTTGGTTCGCAAAGCACTCCTCGCCCTGGATATCCAGAATTCAAGTGGGCCTGACGGTATCCACCCAATTGTGCTGAGAACGTATGCTCCAGAGTTGGTACCAGTCTTAACGCATCTTTTCCGGTACTCCTACTCCCTAGGCGTAGTCCCAAAATAATGGAATTAGTTAGTAATTGGAAGTAGTTAGGACGGCTTTCGAAACTACCAGCTCATAAGGTACCTTGAGAAATACCTGCTGATTAATGGTCGCCAATACGGTTTTCGTCGTGGTCGTTGAGCTGATGATCTTCTGGTCTACCTGACTCATAGATGGGCGGCGGCAGTAGAGTCCAAGTAGGAGGCATTGGTCGTTAGTTTGGACATTACGAGGGCCCTCGATCAGGTTTAGCACAAAGCGCTTCTTTCGAAGCTCCCTCCCCATGGGCTTCCTGAGAAATTGTGCAATTGGATCACCAGCTTTGCAGATCGGAGCGTCAAGGTTGTCGTAGACGGTGCAAGCTCCGATTACAAGCCTATTAATGCTAGTGTTCCACAAGGCTGTGTGCTATCGCTAACGCTGTTTCTTCTGCACTTCAATGATATGTTACAAACCGGCAACATTTATTGCTATGCAGATGACAGCACTGGTGATGCTCTGTACACCGGCCGTGCCAATATTTCTCGGGAAAAAGTCTCCGAGTACCAGGACAAACTTTTGTCTGAACTCGAGTCTTTGCTGAACAAAGTCTCGGATTGGGAGAGACTAATCTTGTGCAGTTTATTCCACAGAAGACACTAGTTTGCGTGTAAACCGCTAAATAAAAACCCTTTTTCGTATCTCCTTAGTTTCAAGGCACTCTCCTTGTTGGCTCATCCAGTATCAGAATCCTCGGCATCGACATATCGAGTGACATGTAGTTTCGTGATCACTTTGAAAGGAAGACCAAATTGACCTCTAAAAAGCTTGGCATGCTCAGCAGAGCGGGCAGTATTTTATGCTGGCACACCACCTGCAACTTTACAAGGTGCAGGTCCGGCCGCACATGGAATACTGTTCCCATCTCTGGGCTGGGGCTCCCCTGTGCCAGCTCCTTCCACTTGACCGCATCCAGCGCAGAGCGGCTCGAATCGTCGACGACCGAGTGCTTTCTGTTCGGCTTGATTCACTGGCGCTACGAAGAGATGTCGCATCTCTTTGCATTTTCGTTCGCATATACCACGGGGAGTGCTCTGAGGAATTGTTCGGATTAATCCCAGCCACCAAATTTCGTGAACACACTACGCGGCAAACGTCCCGATTCCATTCACACCATCTGGATGCTTAGCGGTCCAACACTATACGATTCACAAGCAGTGTTCTTCCGCGCACGACCTCTCTATAGAATAGTTTACCACCGGCAATTTTTCCGGACCGATACGACCTAGGGACCTTCATGAAAAGAGGTTACTTCTTTCTAAAGGGCCGGCAACGCAACTGCAATTCCCCTGGTGTTGCGGTTGATCATGGGCGGCGGTAGTCACTTACTATCAGATGAACCGCATGCTGGTTTGCTTGCTGTTCTATAAAAAGAAATATTACTCCGTTTTTTTATTTCCCTCTATCATTTAATCTACCACTCGTAAGAAACCCATGTCCCAAACACAAGTTAGCAAGATGTACCTTATGTAGTTGAGGTTTGAAATTTGAGTTAAGCGTTTGAATCATCCTTTAAAATTTAACATTTATTAAGAAATCTAATTTTTTAAACGCGAGATCTTCCACATCACTTTTCATCACAGTATTGTATCCAATACGTATCACAAATTAAAGACTACGAAAAGTTTAGAAAACTTCTTTGAAAGAAGATAAATTATTGTTTAAAAAATTGTAAAGTTGATAGAAATATCTTATTTTTTGTTTCATCGACCCCTAAAATCCTTCTCCTGGATTTAGTTTTTGCCCACTGCATATAAGATTTACCTTCACGCAATAAAAATGTTCAGTTTCATTTACTTAACTCAAGATAAATGTCTACCATTCGAGACTTTTGGTCCTTCGATTTTAAATCCAATTTTTAAATTTGCCCTGTTATCGAACAATAATAGTGATAGTAGTATTTTACCACCAGCAGGCGTACTTCTAAAATTGGTTTCAAATTAGATTCGGTTTTCGATTCAAACGGTCGTTGTTATGAACCTAATTTTGAAAAATTATTCACTAACAAATCATAGTAGAGAAACACGATCGAGGTAAGGTCAAGCATAATTATTGCCGTTCGTTTATTTTTTTTTACCCCAAGTTTAATTTTTATATATTAAAAATTCATCAAGGGAAAGCATTTTCGTCACTTGCGATTACAGGCGACAGCTAGCGGCGCACGTCCATTCTGATTCCAATCATCATATAACAGTGCATTATTTATGTTTTTGGTAGTACGAATTACATTGAGTTTGGATATAATTCGATTGAGTCAGAACTCGATTCTGTCGGGTAGTAGGCGGGCTGATCTGACTGACTGGTTTACGACTTGCACCTGTGTGAACAGTGAGATTGAGTTATTCTGATTGAAATGGTTTGCCGATGTCAATCATTACACATTTGTGTTATGTTTTTTTCGTTACAGTAATAATTTATAACCTAAAATAAATTACTGATACAATCTTCTTATAAATATAAAAATCAATTGCTGTTCGTTAGTTATAACTCAAACGATTTTGATGATGTTTTTTGGGTGTATTTAAGTAAGTTCCTGAATGATTTGAAACTCAAATGGACCTGGTAGGTGGCACTGTTTTGTTATGCGGAAATTACCGTGCAAAGCCGGGGTGGATCACTATTATTAAATAAAAGAAGTAAGCTAAACTATACGACAAACGTTAAACGAAGCCAATCACGATTTCTACTAGTGCTACACAATCGCAATGCTGGTAATTGTATTGTAATCAAACTAGCTATTTCCAGTTACTTCGTCCACGTAGAACTTAAACTAAAGGCGTAATAGTGATTTTAGGCAAGAAGTTGAATTATCGTAAAACCTATTAAAACTACATTGTTTTGCTATTATCAACGTATATGCTTTTACACCTATTATGCAACTTATATTCTTTTACAGTCATAGTTTTATTGTAAAAAGATTACGAATTGTTCCAAATTCCAATTCCATCATCATCCTATACTGTCGGTTGAAAATTCTAGAAAGACTCGAAGCATACATGGCAGGTAATAATACTCGTATACTACCGAAACTAACCTGGTTTAAGAAAGTATCACAGTACGACGACGACACTAATGTAGTTGATAATCTCGAATTTCGGCATCTTAGGACAGAGGTGAAGAAACAATTGTAGTACTATTTGTTTTTACCCCGGCGTTTAATTGTTTTAACATCGAATTATTATTATCCAATCTTTCTTATTATGGATTTGATTCGACCGCAATCAAGTGGCTTTACAACCGAATGCAATTAGTTAAAACAAAAGAAATGGTACATATATTATCTGCCAAATCTTTGAATAAATATCTTTATTAAATCTGTTTCATTGTATATAGTTATTATACACTTATTCTTTATTTTTGGAACGAAGTTCCTTATCGCGCGTTGCGAAAGGGGGCTAGACGGAAAAAATTAAGACCAAAATTGTAACGACACTTTTTGCTACAGTTGCAAGCCGTGCGGCGTGCGCGTGTTTCTCTGTCTGTCTCTCTCTCTCTCTCTCTCTCTTTCTCTCTCTTGCAGAAAGCAAGCCGGTTATTTTCGTTTCATCTTTCTATTTCGCATTGAACAGTCACGTCGTTAATTTTTTGTGTATACAGGTTTTTTGTACCTAATAAATAATAAAAACAATAACAATAATGAATCCGGATAGTATTTCTGCACAAGTTCCGGAAATTGCTGATGGATTTAGGTAAGTAGAGATTTTATACAGTCAATAATAAATGCTTATGTATTTTTAGCAAATACGCGTTATAACCTCTCTTTACTATTGTGCTAGCGAACTCATACGCGTTATAGTCTGTCCATTATTGTGTGTCTAGCAAGTGTACGCGTCATAACTTTAATAAATTTAAAAGCAAATTATATTTTAATATTACAATTTCAGTGCGTATGTATTTAGCAATCCGTGCGTGTTTTAAACTATACGCTGTTGTGTTTACGAAGTCGAGAGAGTATATATATTTATACATATATATACACACACATGATATTTATATACACACACACACACACATATATATATATATGTGTGTGTGTGTGTGTGTGCGTGTGTATGTATAAAGGAACTTCGTTCCATCCGGGTGTTCCTTGACACCTCTCAAGTTTTTATATCTATTACATATCTAAATTTGCCATACTGTTATTTATCTATATTGATAAAATCTTTTTCGAACTGAAATATACTGTACACACCATCCTCGCGGACGGGTCCAAGATCAATGAGCAAACCATCACTATCGTAACTCGCGACAGCATTATGTTGAGTCAGTGCCCTTTTCAGTATCACTTCACTGATGCAGTCAGATTATTTTATGTCTGTATTCTTTAATTAATTTCATCTTTGTTTTTAGCGTACTGCGTACTTTTTATTTTCTGTATTAAAACTTTATGAATGTAAGTTGCTGAATAAATGCTTGCCTAGTGTATAATTAAAAAGAAGGCTAAAATCGGTTTTAAATCTAAACTTTAGAGATAGATAAAGTTCTAGGAACTTTTTAGTGTTAGTTGAACCGCAACCAAAAGAAGTTTTGTATTAAACTTTCGTATCTTTCATAGTTTATGATATAATATAAAGCCAATTATACATCAGTAGTTATAGTTATGATATAAACATATATTTTTGTAAATTCAACCTCACGCGCATGATTAAAAGTTGTTTTTACAAAGTTAGATATTGCTTATGCAATGTCCAAAAAGCAATAAAATTGTATTTTCTAAGTAGGACAAGGCAAGAAATGGAGACAAATATTTTTATTATACTTTTTATATTTTATACATTGACTTAGTACTATATGAATTTATAAAATTTATATAAATGTGTGTGTTAATACGTATTTGTATACACAAATAAATATATACAAAAATTATAAACAAAAATTTCAGTATTTATTCCGAATAAAACAGTTATAAAAGAACATCAATTTCCTTGAAATAAGTTTAGCTTATTGTAGAGTTATCTTTATGAATTACCTTTAAGCTTTTCAGTTGTTTTTTATTTTAGCGACAAAATGTAAACGAATGTCTATAAACTTCTCTATAATAGTTTCTATAAGACTAATTTTGTGATTGAATAGAGCAGGTTGATGAAGGGAATTTGTATCAATACTGGAAAATACATTTTAATTTAACGAATATTTTAAAACTACGAAACATAAATAGGCCTTGGTTATATCTTTTGATCATTTAAGCGCTGTTATCGACTTATTATCCTTTTCCTCTGTTTTATTACATACGGTTTAAACATTTTCACTAGCGTAACACAGACCACCAAAATCTTTTAAATCTATTAATTTGTGAAACCATCATTTATTACGAACTAGTGTAGAATCTTTGCAGACGATACGTTTAATTTTTTTTAAGTTAATGTCTGACCATAAATCCCTCTACGTAGCCAACAATTTGACTGACGTATTCAGAACAGGAATTATTTAATGTATGTGATAAGATATAACAATTATTCTGATACGTCTCATAACTGCTATCTTGGATTGACAAAAATTCGTTTTCTATATCAAAACGATATCCAACACTAGTGTGGTTAATATTTGATACAGTTGTTCCAAAATTCAAAATAGGCACATTTTATTACCAGTAAATTTGGAACCGTGTTCCTGATGCATTCAAAGTTTTTTATACGCGGATTTAAATTGGCGGCAATTGGGATTATTATTGAACCCTCCTTGACTCCTAATGTTACCGAAGAAGAGCTCAATATGATCCTGGCTAAACTTCTAGGTTAACATATATAATAAATAACTGGTTTCCACATAACTGGTATATAAACGTATACTGTCAATACAAACAAGTAACCCGATAATTCCTATATTGGCTTGGCAATTTTATACATGTACTTTGTCTTAAGAAAATATTGTTCTTGTTTATCTCTTCTTTTTGATGGTGAGTTTTCTTTGAACTATTATATAAAGCGATAATAAATACAATATTGAAGACTAAAGCAAATTAAAAACATCTTTGGAATTAACCCGGCTTAGAGGTCTTTTGAAACCACTGCTGTTGAAATTCTTTGAATTTAAAATATCGAATAAATTATGTAACACTAGTATGAACTCAGTAGTTCAACCCGAATTCATGAAATTCGGAATCTTTAAATCGGTATCGCAAAAAGTGATTGCATTCGCTACACTGCAAACTAAAATTTGAGTTGCTAGTTTAACTTTCATAACGGAATTTTCGAACCAAATATGTTTTTGGGTTAATTTATTAGCTAAATGTAAATCATGTTTTTCTTGAGTTTTGTGAAGATCTTCAACTAGCTTCCACTTTATTTGTTTGTAATCACTGTTGGTAATTACTTTTTTTGATTTAAATAAATTTCTCATTAGCCTAAACATATAACATGCATCAAGAAATACAAAAACATCGTAATCAGCTGTTGGGTGTTTGAAAAGAGTCTTTAAATTGTGAGCATCCTCCATTCAACAGTAACAAATGTTATTGATACTACTTTTATTCCCACGGTATGGCATTTTGCGAGTACAGTTTTTATAAAATTTGTCTTGTATACGTCGGTCAAAGTACTGATGAAAAAGTAAGCTTTAGGGATTTTCCATGATTCATTAACAGACACTTATAAAACACATACGCTTGAGTAGCTACTTGATTTGAGTCGTTACTTTCTATACCTATGTCAATTAAGCCCTTGCTTTCTAGTTCAAAATTTTTGCTGTTGAATTGACATCGTTAACTAGTGGTTAACGAAAGAACATAGTAAATTTTTTTGAGTTTTTAACTTTTGTTGAAAATCTATCAAATGCTCTTGGTGTAAGTCCCGACTTGCTTCAATACTTATGTACCAATCATGCAATGTGTTTGTATGAGGTAAGCGGGTGTTATATATTTTTCGAATATATTTATAAGCTGTTGGTGAATAGAAGTGTAATGTTAATGCCAACTTTCTGACCTCCGGAGGATACTTTGAACATCTCTTCGTTTTTGTTACACTGTTCGAAAAATTGGAATAAAAAAAATTCAGTTGGCTTTATATAAGTGGATAGGTCTTGACATAAATTTGAGTCTAATTTAAATCTTTTCTTTAAAATTTTTAACGTATTCTTTACTAAATTGTTTTTAGCAAGCCTAGAATTTTTTTTCCATAAGTTTTTCATGTGTTTTTCTTTGCTGATCAACCTTTTGCGTCTTCTGTGAAGTTCTTATCACAACTTTTTGAGGTGCATCCAAAATTAGGCTTATACTTGGAGAAGTGGTAGAAGAATTGAATACTTTATTATTTTCGAAATCAAACATTAAATTCGTACGACTGACTTTAGTATCACCACCGTCACCCGGTATATCAATCTGTAAGCAACATCAAAATGATGAGTAAGTACTAAGGTTCCTTAAGTTCTTCATTGTAGTAACTTACAATCTTAAGATCAGCTGTAGTCTTAACTTCTTAAGATTGTGATTTAAAAATTACTTATTCGTATGATGGTAGGATACTATTTAGGAAATGAACTTTTCTAGCTAACACAAGTTACTTACCGCTACACGAGGAATAGCCGTATTGACAAGACGTGTTATGCCTTTTGCAGTAACATACATGTTTTCATGAAAAAAAAAAGATCCGAACAAACGACGCTTGAGTTGTTGGGCTTAAAAAAATATTCACGACTTTGCTGGCTGACAATTGTTGTCCATTCTTTACGTCACATTGGGTCACGAGGAAAAATAAAATATTAAAATTAGAAATAAAATATGCTCATAAACTCGTTAGTTTCAACAGCCACCCAACATTTTTACATGACATCTACGTACAATCAAAAACAACTTTCTTCTAAAAGAAAACGAATTAATACTTCAACCCCTTCCTCACACTCAAGAATGCGGTTATCAATAAACGTATTGAATAGAACAAAATTCGTTTTTATGATTTGTCATCGTTCCATGAACGGTTTTGTTATGTATCTCCAAATTTTATCACCAAATTGTGATTATGCTCATTTAGGTACATTCGAAGATTATATTATTACAAATAAAATAAAAA
Organism: Parnassius honrathi; assembly: GCA_018247895.1. Classification (NCBI taxonomy): domain Eukaryota; kingdom Metazoa; phylum Arthropoda; class Insecta; order Lepidoptera; family Papilionidae; genus Parnassius; species Parnassius honrathi. The sequence continues at coordinate 800 of DWHP01009402.1, read as the reverse complement.
GAACTACTCAATTGGGCCTATAAAATGTAGTAATTGATATACAAACATTTGGAAAAAAAAGATCAAGTAAATCAATAAAGACTTTTTCTCCTCTTGGAATTCGTTTAAAAATTATAAATAATTATGATATTATATAAGTATTAATTAAAAGTAAACAAAAAAGAACAAAAGTTATTAAACTAGTTAGTTAAAAAATTTAGTACAATAATAAAAAATCGACTCCATAGAATAAGAACAGGGCTCATTTGTATTATTCTACTAAATAAAAGGTTTGTAATGCATTGTTCTTACACTGACAAAGCGGCCATTGTCAATTTCCGTGTTATACTTGGACCTTTGAGTGAATTCTTAAGACAAATTAAATAGAAAACACATATTTCTCCCTATATTTAGTTTTATAAACAAAAAAACAAACCAATAAACTGTTTTAATGACCGAAAGTACGATATTCCATCCTTTTTTAACGTTCTTGACGTAAAATTTTTACATTTTTTTAACGAACACTTATAAGAATACTTAGAATATTATTATTAGATATAGAAATACTTAGAAGTTTTTGTCCGTGCGGTCTGGGTTATAAATCATCGGAGCATTTCGATCTCTCTCCCACTCACGGGCCTTAGGGGCGAGCATAGTGATGCGCATTATTGTTGTCGATAAGCGTTTTCGATAGTGTATTTAGTTTTGTCTATATGTGGGTAAAACAACGTATTTATTAAAATAAGAATAATAATGATTTAAAATAAATTATTAGTTAGGTATCTATGTATTAAAAAAACTATAAGTACAAATGTTTGGAA
>DWHP01009401.1:0-10218 GCA_018247895.1 Parnassius honrathi | reverse complement strand
ACTATCGAATTGGGTAGTAACCTGTAATGATAGTTGTAAGTTGTGATTGAAATAAATAAATAAATAAATAAATAAATTAATGAACGTTAAAGATTCCTTAATACTCGATAATTCATCTCTCATTGGTTTAATTTCCTTCGTGAAGAATCCAATCAAGTTTTCATTAAATGTTTTAAATAGATCGTTCATTTTATCTTCCATCACACCTTCTACCACTTGACGTATGTCTTCCTTAGAAATGTTCGCTTTTTCGAGATCAGACTGTGGCGATCTAATGGCTATTCTTTTGTTTCCTCTTACGGTACCGACATTTCTCATAGGTGTATTATCTTTATTTGCCGTTTTTGGTTATAGGTTTGATTTTTGGTGGTAGGACACATTCAGGGCATGCCCATGTCGCTAATAAATCAGAGGTAAACACGAAACGGACCAATCTAAATCACAATAAGTGCGAAAGAGAAAGAATATCAAAAAAGTTACATGCATTATTTATTTCGAGAGATGCGTTCATTATAGTGCGGAAGGCAAACATGTAAAAATATGGGTGGGGGAAGGGGAATACGATACGAAAAATTTTCACTGAACTATTTCACCAATTACCGTTTCATTAAAAACGAACTTTTGTGACGATGTTTTTAATATATAGATCGTATTCTTAGAGTCGTGGTATAAGTTATGTGGTCGCCGTAATTTTATATGTTCTCATTTTAAACAGTACGCGATCGACCTGGGTTCGATTCCCGCCGGCAGCACTGAAATTGTGAATTGCAATTTCAAGCGCTGATTTCGATGAACTCAGCGGTAAGATTTCGATCACCAACGTGAGAAAAAAAGGAAGACTTATGCCCAAATATTCAAACACTGATCAATTTTATAATGCCGTTAAGTCTCGTACTGTCGCTATCACTTTAAGTCAAAGTGACATTTTATATAGAGGGAGCAAACGAGCATGCGGTGCACTTGACTGAAAGTGACTAGCGCCGCCCATGAACAACTTCAACACTGGTGGAATTGCGGGTGCGTTAGCTGCCTTTAGGGAAGGAGTAAGCTCGTATTTTGATGGTCACCACTAAGTCGTATCTGTCCGGAAAAATCGCCGGAAACGATTCCACAGAGGGGTCGTTCGAGGAAGAAAGCTCCTAGTAAAACGTACAGTGGTGTACCGCCAAGCCTTCAGATGATATGGATGGTATCGTGAGTTTTGTCGTGATGTGCGTTCGTGAAATTTGGCGGCTGGAATTATTCCGAACAATTCCTCAGAGCACTCGTCGTGGTAGATGAGATAGAAAATGAAAAGAGATGCAACATGTATTTATACGTGGTAGAGCCACGCTGCAGTTATATTAGTAGTATAATTGTAACACGAATGGGTTGGCTCGACTGGGGTAAGGACCACGCTCTCACAGAATACCAGCGTAACTGCTGTGTTTCGAATGGTGAGTGTAGAGAACCGGAGACCCTTTTTACTGGAAACGAGGCATTCCATCCTAGTCCTCACGGGTGACAACGCATCTTCATTTTGATTCGTAATCAAGGATAGATGTAGATGTCTATGGACCACAGCATCCACATACCATCTGGTGGACTTTGTGCTCGTTTGTCACCCTATCCTATAAAATAAAAATAAATAAAGTTCATAAATTTGTAAAACCACGTTTTTTTTCGAAATGATTATTTTAAGAACAAATCAACCGATTTTATGTAATATGACTTACGGCAATCGACGCAATTTTTTTAGCTTAACAAAAAAGCCTATTACCAAAAAATCTATTTCACGGAAAGTTTTCAAGTTATTTTGAAAAAAACATTTTTTCGAAATTTTTTGGACAACGATCTCTCTCGAACGAATCAACCGATTTTAATGCTATTCACGGCAATCAACGTCGCTTTCTGAGTAGAAGAGCTGATTTGATTATATAATAGAACAAAAGAAGGGTGTCGAAGCAATTTCAGGTAAACTTACTTTTTGAAAATTAAAAAAAAAGTCGAAATGTTTGAGGATTTTCTCGGATTTTATCGTGACGATACGATCTAAATTCTCAAAAAGTCTAAGTTCAGTGAGGCTCTTTCCGATGCCGCAAACCGCTTTTCGATCGGACACTCCGTCGTTACAAAGTTGTGAGATACATGTTTACATACACATACGCGCACACGCACACACGCGCACACGCACATACGCGCGCATATATACGGACATCATCTCAAAAGTAGCCAGAATAGTCGAGAACTCGATTTTCAAAAACCGGGATGAAAACTATAACTTTGGGGCAGTTATTATTTTCACAACAATTTTTTTTTTGAAAATTATTGATTTTTATAGCGGGAGGTTATAAATATATATTCCAAAATAAATAAAAGCAATAAATTTTAATATTAAAATTTTGTTCCGCTGAATTCCTTATGACCAAAGAACAAAAAAGCCTTCAGTTGGTTGATGTAAAAATGTTGTTAAAGTGTGATCACGGACGTTCAAATGTTGTGTATGTCATTGTGACAAGAGACGAAACATGGATATATTATATTGTAACATTACGGAAAGAAAACAACAGTCTTCCGAATGGGTGTTCGAAGGCGACAACAAACCAACATAATTAAGGCAGGCGTGGGCAAAAATATTATTGCGTTTGTTTTTCTCTCAGATAGTCTTAGTCGAGGATAGATGGATATGGCTATGGGCCGCACGATCCACTTACCACCAGGTGGATTGTGTGCTCGTTCGTTACCTTTGTTCAAAAAAAATACTATAAATTTTATTTTTTCGTAGCACAATGTGGGAGACACCGCGTTCGATCCGCGAGGGTGATATACGGTGGCGCTCTCTGATTCTATATATCCATTCGCCTTAATTGAATACAGAACCCTATCGTCTACTTTGTTTGAAGAAGGTTGCGGGTGTCATGGGCTATGGTAGTTAAAGCCCATCAGGTGAAACGTTTTAAGATAATTGACAGAATCAGGCGCTACCTTGCGAAAATCCATTACAATAAATATAAGTTCTAAGTTATTAGCGGTCAGTCGCAGAAGAGTCTACATTACTTGAGGATGCCTCGTGTAGAGGCAAAACACGTGTCGTTTTATTGTCGATGGTGTCTTCTCTGGAATAGTGGTGTTGGAAGTAGTGGTGCCGGGAGTGGTGGTGCTGGGATTAGTGGTGGCAGGATTGGTGCATGCAATTAGGGAGGGCGGGAGGTGCTCTTCAATCCAAGTAAGACACATCCTTGTATTTTTAGTTAGCGGAATGTTGCAAAGTAATTAATGTATTTATTGAAACGTTTTAACTTGTTTATCATATTTAAGTTTCAACTAGAAGTATTACTTTTGAATGTTACTAAAACGGAGGCCGTTATACCTAAAAGAATTATCAGAACACATTCGTTCCTACTTTCATCTTTTAAATAAACACAATTAATATTAAAAACTGAAAAAGAATAAGTAGAAATATATTTACTGCGTGTTTCTTATTTAAAAAATATATTACAGCATAATTTTTTTATAGAATATGGGTGACATTGACAAACGAGCACACAGTCCACCTGATAGTAAATAGATGCTGTGGCCCATAGACATCCACATTTAACCTCGATTAAGGATCAAAATGCAGATGCTTTGTCACCCCTGAGGACTAAGATGGAATGCCTCGATTTCAGTAAAATGGGTCTTCGGTTCTCTACACTCACCATACGAAACACAGCAGCATTAAGCTTCTATTTGACGCCGATATTTTGTGAGAGCATGGTCCTTCCCCAGTCAAGCCGACTCATTCGTGCTACAACCATAATATAGCTGCAGCGCGGCTCCACCACGTATAACATTTAAAAATGCAAGGAATAGTCCAGTTTCCACTAGCCGTAAGTGGTTTTGACGGCTCCGTGGCGCAGTGGCTTTGCAATGTCTTACAGTGCTAGGAGCTGCGTGTTCAAATCCCGCACTGATCAAGTATTTGTATGACCTTCAAATCATTTTTCCAAATTTGGATGTTTGTTTTTGTAAATGTATGTATGTAAGCTATACGAACAATACAGGCGAAAATCCCAGTGACGTATCCCAGTACGTTTTAAAAAATAAAAACAACTATAATAAATTAACTGTGTTGCGAACAAGACATGACTGCACTTTTTTAAAATTGTACAAACTTTTAATTGGTGTCGTAGTTTCTTAGAGGAGTTACGTGAATACTGCAAAAAAATAAAAATAAAATTACTTGTATTAATTGTATTATTGAATGATTTGACAATACATTTCTAAAACAAAAGAAATTAAAATGAAAATAATATACTTAAAAGCTCTTTGTTGATAACACACTTGCGCCACGTCTGCACCCACCACTACAGTTTTGTCTCAATACCTTATTTGAAGACACCCTTCATTCATAAAAGTCTATCAAAAGTTCACTGCTACTGAATATAGGCCTCCCGGTATATTGCCTTATAGGGGAATACATGCCATAATTGTAACGTTTGGCAGGCCACCGCAGTGTCTACATCACCTGAAGATGCCTGGTGTAGAGGCGAAACACGTGTCGTATTATCGTAGATGGTGTGTTTTTCCTAGTGTGGTGGTGTTGGGGTAGTGGTGCTGGGATTAGTGGTGACGGGATTAGTGCACGCAATTGAGGGAGGGCGGGAGGTGCTCTTCAAACTAGGTAAGAAACATCATTTTATTTCGAGCGGATGTGTGCGAATTAATTCTTAACAACTTTAATATAATGGATTTCCGCAAAGTGACGCCTGATTCTATACATTTTTAATTGTTTAGTTGTCATTAGGAAAACACTGCAGCCTGTCCTCTGAATTGTTTCTCTCTGTCGTCTCTCACGACACATAGGGGACGATATGTGGCCATGAAATTCTTACTCTTACACGCTTGCTACGTGGTCAGGCACCTTTAGATGTACTTTTGTTATTTTCACACACACACACACACACACACACACACACACACACACATGTACAAGCACACGCGTACGCATACGTAAACGCTTACACAAAACGGATGTGCACACGCACACGCTCATGAACACGCACTCGTACACCAAAAAACGCACACACACACACACGCACACACACACACACACACACACACACGTACATGTACACGTGTATACGCACTCACACACACACATACACACACACACACACGTACATGTTCCCGTACTCGCACACTTACAGTTATATGTAGACACATAAAACATATGATGTATGGAGGGTATGAACAGAGTAGCACAGGGTATTTTGGAATTAGTTCCGCTCTCACATCCAATCACTAGTTACTAAATGTTTAGTTTAATCAATACGCTATTGTTCGACACAATGTGATTGGAAATACACGATTATTCTGTTATTATTAATATTACTCGCTTGATAGCTATGGTAATATCCCCCTAGAATACGATCTATGGGGAGGCTTATGTTGTGCAGTGGACTTTTTAATGCTGAAATGTTCGAATGAACAGATTAATGTAATTAATATAAGTTTTATTATTGATTTCTTCTTTTTTTTTTTGCTTATGTGCCTCTCTTCTTATAATAATAATGAAAATAAATCTTTTATTTCAGATCTAGATCCATGGAATAGAAGATTAATCACATTTTCCAATCTCACGCTTGGCAGGCGAATTGACGATTGCTGTGCCAGAAGTCTCAAACCCTTGACGCTTTTGGTTAAATTTTAAATTATGATTGTGTAAATAAGTCTGTACGTGATAAAGTAAAAGTGAATTTTTGTTTCTTGATTATGTACTATAGTGATTATAGCTCAAAGCATAATTTTATACTGTCTGGTAAATATTACTTTGCACTGTCCTCAGCTTGGATAAAGTAATATACGATTTATCAAAAATCCTCAGGGACAGCATCAAAAAATATATGTACGTCTTAAATAAAAGCTTTGCGCACTTAGCACAAGATTGGAAAAAAGAAGTAAACATTTTAGTAAACATTTTGGCCATAAATTTTTTGGTTTATTTTATTTACTACAAATACTTTCGCGTAAAGTTAACATACTCTTAAAGACAAACGAGGCTTTTGTTTTCAATAAATCTATGCCCTTACGTTAAAAATTACATGATAAAAATTGGATAAAAACAGACAATAATTATAAAAAAGAATTTCTTTCTCTAAAAGCTTCTAGAGTTAGAACTGGTAATTTTGCATGCAACGATATATTATATAATAAGCACAAGTTTTTACTATTTTTGGGCGCCAGTATTTTTGAGTAAATGGTTTCAATCTATAAAAAATAAACCGTGCTTACTCTTTTTTTAGTTGTTGCTTCAAACAAATTATAGGGAAAAAGTTTTCCACGTACGTACCTGATGAAGTAAGTTCTGAAAAAAATAAATTCACCTTTATGTTTCAAAATATAGAAACACTGCAGTGATAATACTCTTTGTTATTTATTTTCTGACGCTTATATTATGTACTTTCAGAAGCGCGAGGGAAAACGACGCACCGAATGCGGCTAACTCGTCTGCGAACACGCTAGTAACTGAAACTGAAGTATAGGTTTTTAAGGGCCACGACGCACCAGCTTTGTCACTTCTGGGAACGAACGCTTAGGTGCACGTAAATCACAGACCTTCATAATATATTTGTAATGTTAATTTGTAATAACAATAACGATTTAATTCTATTCCAATAATAATTTAAAATGTCATAGGAGATATATTTAAAGCACAATAAAGGAGTTAGCTCAAAATAGTAAGATCAAATAACACAACTTGTAAATTGTTTTCATTAGCGTTACTGTATGAGTTTTTTGTAGCAATTAGAGTGTAGTGACGTAGATAATATCGAATAGTAAAGAGGCTATCGAAACATAAAAAAACCTTTGTGATCGTTTTTTTCCACAATTTTTTTTAATATTTATCATAAAATCTCAGATAGATACGCTTTTATGAATCTAGCAACATGCTTTGTAAGCCCTTGAGATAATACATAATTGTTTGTTATCGTCGTATCCACTTCTATTGTAATTTATTTGTATATGAATTGATATTAAAAAAGGATTTTGATAAATATTTATACTTAGGAATAGTAAAAAATAGAAATTTATTACTTGTACAACTTTGACAGTTATACTTTTTTGCTTCCCGTGTGAACGGTAATTCTCGGAAGTTCAAATTTCAATAATTAAGAGGTTTGTAGTCTGATTATGGTATTTTTAAACAGCCGATTTAGCTTGACGAAAAGGACTACTAAAGACCCTTTTTTGCACTATATTAGTCTAATCTCCTCCACTCGTAAATAAAATGAACTATCGGAATCCGCCCTCAAATTTCATGATCTTACTCACACAGCGAAATAGTCAATAAAAATTTTACTTATTTGTGAGCATATACACTAAAATTAATTTTTCCCTACCCCAGAGAATGGCCTAACACCCCTTTAACTACATCTATCACAATGTGATAAGGCCATTAATTTTTCAAAATATTATATTATAAAATTATGTTGTCGTTACTGTTGTTCGAAGTCAAGTATTAATTGTATCTTTTGGTTTTATCATTGAATTTAGATGGCTGCTTAAAAGCTTAATTAACCCGTTTGAGTGAGGCGCACTGACCCGAATTTCCAAAATTTTATATATTTGTTAAATTACATATTTCGCTTAGGAACTATTTTTATATTATTTGTTTTAATCGAATAATTTTCTTACGTAATTAAATTTACAAGTTTTCTTAAAAGTTTAACTTAAATCTTGCTCATAACTTTTGATTATGTCGAAATCAAAAAGACCCATGAAAACTTTCTTTAAATAATTTATAAGGTCTTCCAAAAATATACTGGATGTGTATTTCCATTTCCACATTGTTAAAAACAAAAAAAAACTTATTATATATGTAACATAAATATTCTCTCTAGGATCGTTTATTTACATTACTCTTCTTGATTTACTTTAGTTTGTTGATCTTTCATTTGGTTAATAAATTTTCCTCGAGAATTTTACTTTTGAACCTCAAAGGTTTTTACTGCATTCTCAATTTGTGAAGCATTTTAATTTCTTTATTAGGTTGAGCCTTGGTAGAACTTGTTTTTTTTTTTTGCTTTTGGCATTTTTGTAGAAAAATATGTATTAATTTAAGTTTATAATTTCTTCTTGCACTGTTCAGTTCGTAGCATTCCGTGTCATTCACTTAATATTATTATTGTGTCTTTATTTTACTTGTTTTACTTAATTTCATTGTATCCTTCCACTTGTTTCACTTATCGTATTAGGTTCAGCTAAACACGCAGCTATTAAATAATTAACAAATTGTAGGCATACACAAATTGAGACGCATCTCCCTCACTCCCCCCCCCCTCATAAATTAAATGATAGGGTTACGTTATACCAGAAGACTTATTACCAGAAGATTTATTGCAAACCCACGATTGAGTGTGGAAATCATAGGTTTTAATGCGAATTTACTAAAAACACCTTCAACATTTTGTTCCGATCACTATCTTCGGAATTCTATGCAAATCTTGAAGCAATGCGTGTGTGTGTGCGTGTGTGAAAACACCCGCTTGTAAAACAATATCATTGTATTCATATTATCATGTCATATCTCACATTGTGCATAACATTTTTGTTCAGTCACGTTGAACAGGTACAGTCATGATTGAATTTGACAGGGTGTAATGTATGATAGATTAAGCAGCTTTTAGCATATGGATTTAGCACAGGAGACTCGCACAATATACACAAAATAACTGTCGTGCTATTGTCAATAATAATATGCTATATATTGCTTGCTAATCACATGTGATGCTGTGATCAATGGTGTGAATAACATCGACCTAGCGAAACGTTTCCCTCAGGAGCAATTATTCCTACGCGTGCCGATAATATCGTACGGATTTGCCGATCGGTGGAGGCACCGCCGTTGGCTGGCTGTGACGGCCGAGATTTGCATTTCGCTATATGTGGCTCAGGATGTCAATAAGAGAAGTAAATAGTAGTAAATGTGGCATTCTTATGCTATTTTACTACTCTTCATTACATACTGTCTTTATACGAAAATAGCGGCGGTACTCGTTCAAGAAATGGCGAATGATATTCTCCATGTTGTGATCTTTTCTCTTTCTATCTTCAAGTCATGTTTCCTTTTTATGCACCGGTATTCAACTAATTTTCTATAAAGGAAAATTAAATAATCATTTATTCAATTAATTTTTCTAATCGGATGAACTTTATAAGCGAAATATAAGCGAAAACTTTTTCGTTTTTGGAAATATCAGTAATAAAACAACAACAATACTATTATTCTTATTAACCACTTCAAGTAAACATAAATGGTTGTGTTTGCAGTGATTCACGGCAGTAGTAAGACAGCTGATTCTAACCCTCTACTTGATTACAGTTAGGATTTAGTTTTGTAGTTATATGTTGATTAGCCTATAATTTTTTGTAACATGTACTTGTTTTTATAAATAACCACTAGAGGGCTATAGAAACACTTATTTGTTCAGATTAATTGTTCTAAACTTCAAATCCATTATACAGGGTGTCCAGTGGCAGATATCAAACTTTGAACAGACTTAATTTTCGAACGCAACGTAGGAGAAGGGCGCGGGGGGAGTTATTCGACGCGCAAGCGATGCGGATTTTTTAGTAGCCATGGATTCGTGGAGTGGAGAGCACCGCGCTTTTGCCGTCGAGGTGTACTTTTCGAGTGGATTTTCGCTGTCTGAAGCCCGTCGTCGATTTAATAATCACTACGGTATTCGTCGAGTTCGTGATGGACCATCAATCAACCTGATTCAGTCTTGGGTAGCAAGGTTTAGAGCAACGGGATCAACAATAAATAGACCCAGACCAGGACCAACACCAACGGTAGCCACGGACGAAAATGTCGAACGTGTTATGGCTTCTGTGATTGAAAATCCTCGTTTATCACTTCGTGCACGTTCATCGATTTTGGGTATTAGTAAATCAACTTTACAGGTAATAATGCGAAAAAAACTTAAATTCCATCCTTATAAGATCCAAATCGTCCAAGATTTACTCGAATCTGACTTTGAATTAAGGAAAACTTACGCAGAGACGATGTTGTTGAGATTTAAAACTGCTACTCGGATGGGTAACATATTCTTCAGTGACGAAGCCCATTTCCATATCGGAGGATATGTAAATAAACAAAATTTTCGTTATTGGGATATTTCCAACCCGAGAAAATTGCATGAAGAGCCTTTACACAAACCAAAAGTCACAGTATGGTGTGCAATATCTGCGTCT
>DWHP01009400.1:0-10219 GCA_018247895.1 Parnassius honrathi | reverse complement strand
TATTTGTAGTGAGTAAAGGAACTTTTGTGCTGGTTTTGACATTGAGGTGTAGCTTACGTAGCATTTTTATATAGTACAAAGTGAATTCGCTTGTTCGATTGAACTCTAAACTATGTGAATTGAAAGTAGTTTTGCGTTGCTCTTAGACTATAGTTTTGTGCTAAGTGACGTTAGACTGGAGATTGGCGCCTGGAAGTGAGGGTGTCCTTTGAAGCGGTGCAGCGACGGCGGGTTTGTTCGCCCACCTTGGGGAAGTCAGCTTAAACACAACACACCGTTCTTTCACATACACACCCACACGACCTTCACGCTGACGATGCCTTGGGGTCTAACCTACTCCGGAACTAGGTAAGTTGTGTGCTTGTGCATTTTCATAAGCAAATTTCTATAAGCCATTGGGCTCTCCACTGGGTTGCCCGTCGAATTGGATTGCTATGGGCCCTAATCCAGTCGACCTTCATCTGGGCAACTCAGGGCCGTAACAATAAGATACATGCTTACAAGTTAACTGATGGTAGCATCCAACACACTTGTAACATTAGATGCATTAAGTTAATATTATATGTTTTAAGTTATAATCTTAATCAAATTAAAAAAATAACATTAAATTACAAAATAAATCGCGATAAATTAAAATAAAACATTGAAGTTAAATTAAAATTATTGGAAAATAAATAAATGTTAAAGAAATTAGACAAAAATAGTTAAAATATTACACATAATTAAAATAGTAAATAAAGTTACATGTCGTCAGGGTTAAAAAAATATACAATATCAGTTACAGTATTTCTTAATTTACTAATAAGTTTACTCAATCCATCAGCAAATAAGTCAAGATCGTCGTACTGAGTAAGTATGTCACCAATCATGCGTAGAGCTCGGACAGTAGGCGCATACTCGCCGCGCCTGGTGCGCGCGACAGGGCGTGCCAGCAAACGAAGCCGGCGGCGCGGGGCTAGCTGCAGCCTTGACTCCTGTCTTATATCACGGGGAACTAAGATGTGTACACTGACTAGTATCTGCGGACTATCGCTTTTGTGATACAGTATAAAATATACAGTATAAAAAAATGGTTCATTCTTTTTATTATGCCTGCATTCTATATGACCATGCTCGTACTGAATATCAGTGTAATATGTTGTTTCGTGTGATGGAATTAAAATCAAAATGCTGATGCATTTGCAACCCTGGGAACTAAATGTAAGACCTTGTTATCATTTGAAAAGAGCTCCGCTTCCCGTCACTCACCTCACATCCCAGCATCAGGTCGCTATTTTACGGTGATTTTTTTATATTATTTATTGTAATCGCTTTGGGTCTTACAATGGACAGGCTTAATGCCTTGTGACATTCTCGCAGGTGGTTCGAGGATAAGAAAAAAGGTTTGGCAGGTGCGGACTTTGATGAGAAGAAAAGAAAGCTGGTGATTTGTAGTATTATACATAATGCACGAGGTCCTTTCGCCTAGTACTACTTCGTAGATTAGATTTTAGTTCTAGCACTCTTGCTGTACCTGTAGCTACATCGTAATAGTGACTGTACCGCGATACTTGATAAGCAGATGATCTGACCGCAGAGTTGCTCAGTTGGAAATATTATGTTCTCATGTGCTTGTGTGTATTGTTTTATATTGTTATTCCCATTTGTAGGTATATTATCATCATAATCTTCATCATCATCATTACACCCTATCGATAGTCCACTGCTGAGCATAATAGCCCTTTTCTATCGATTGCCTCCTAAGGTGGGATATTTAACATAGTCGCTAAACTTGAAGACGGGTTTGCAAGCAGTTTTTTTATTAAATGATTAACGATCGCGAATACTACATAAGGAATAAAACTAATTTTACGAATTTCATCGCGTTTTTTTTAAAACTTTTTTAATTCTCGACGTTTCGGGCACTTTACAGAACATATGGTAATTGGGGAGACTAACGTGTTTTACGTCCTGATGTCATAGTCAACGAAGGCTACCTTCAGCTTTTAATTATTAAAAAAGTTGGAAATAAACGTAGTAAAATCCGTAATATTAGTTTTCGTTCCAATTTTTTTTATTATTTTGTGCTGTTATCAGGAATATTCTGCTGCCCATATCCTGTTATTATTCACCTCTGTCGCCTCTCACGGCACCCACGGGACTCTATGTGTATGTGTGATCATGTTGTGTGAACGAGCAACTTGTATAGTGCGATAATGAGGCGTGCGTCCGATCTCCGTAACTGTTACCACTGATAGTGCCAGACTGCCGGAGTGTCGACCTTTATTCACAACACCTTTGCCAGAGGTCTATTTGGGTAGCTATCATCTATTTTTAGGTAATTTTTTTATGATTAAGATGACATAATTTTATTATTGCACACGACGGTGTCGTGCTGGTACCATTTCTAAATTTCAAGAATAAGTTTACTAAGAATAACGTCTTCCAGATCGAACTACAGTCACGGCAGCCACTTTTAACTGAGACTAGCTAGCAGGACAGGATTAGAATGCTCGAGTGTTTGCGCAAGCACGGGTGCATTTTCTGTTCCTTTACTCTGATAGTCGGGTGTGACGACAATTCGACACGACCGGGGAGAGATCAGGCGCATGACCACCGGCTTTATTTGCTTTTTGAGATGCGGGGCGAACACCGCCAACTTTCTGATTCCGGGCTGTATTAAGTATTGAACGTAAGCAAGTTTAAGGTGGTAAAAATAACAATATTTAAAAATGTAATAATAATAATTAATAGAATCAGGCCTTTTATAACAAGCAAGTAATAAGCAAGTAATTCTTAACTACTTTAAAATAATAATAATTTTTCGTATAGTAAGTTGTCTGTGTTGAACACTTGTTGTGATACACTAATTTCACCTTAGTCTTCTATAGTCCACTGCTGGACACACGATTGTGGAATGTGCCAGCTGCCACACATTTGTTGGAATATGAAGTGAAATAGAAATTGATTAATCTCAATGGAATTATTTTCGGATACTTCTTAGAACATAAAAACACTTAACGAAAGATGCCCATTTTTCACCTGACTGTGTATAGAAATGAAATAAATCTTAAAATTCAGCTAATTGAATTGTAAATTAATTACGCTTATCACAATATTAAAAGAAACGCAGGAAAACGCTTATTCTACGTCAAGAGTAAACGTATACCATGTTTTGAACGCATCTCAACTACCCTTTTTCTAGGACGTTCCATTTTACACACTGCTACTTTACTTTATTCAACACTGTTTCTGAGTTCTGTGCATTATTTTATGTTCTACTTAATGAGTAAGTATTCCCTTATTAGTCTTCGTATAGTATAGATTAATTAGAAATAATATAAATTAATCATTCAGTATGTCATTGAGTTCGGACGAATGAAACGGATTTTTTTGACTTTTGACAGTTCTGCAGTTGGCATCGGTGAAGTCCTGCGTTGTTCTATATTTTAATAGAAAATAATGTGTCTGACAGTAATTATTTGCTCGGTCGACGAACCATTGGATGTTGTTCTCTTCTTATGACGTTAGATGTATCAAGAAAATATCTCTGCTACAGGAGAATATCTGGATGACGTAGTTGTAAGAGATTTAGATTAAAATAATGATAATTAATAAGCCATTCCACTTTAACATAGTGTTTAATTTGTTTTTCCCATTTTATTCATTAGGTATATACGTAAGTATCTACCGTAGGCCACTGAAATATGTTTGGTTGACAAGTGATCATTTTGACAATACGAGAACTAAGTTAGACTTTTTAGAGATATAGAAAAAATTATCATTATTTTACTAAAAATGTAGTTCGTAAATGCCTGTGTGTGCTGGAAAAACAGGAGATAGTGCTCGACACTCAATTTATGGTGACAATCATCGAGAGTAAGCGGTGTCTTAGGGGCAGTAGGTTTCAAGGAATTCACAAAGTAAAAAAGACGTTTTACACTTTAACTAGGTAAGTAATTCTATCTTAACTTCGAGCGTTAATAAAAAGTTCTAGCACATTTATTTCTTTATTACCCAGTTGGTAACGGCTAATCCTAACCTAAAAAGTAACGTTAATATTTTAGGGCTTCGTAGCGTTTAAATCCTAAAAATAAATATATGACATTATTTTCTAAATTTACATGTAGTTATTCTACTATAACTAATAACTATACATAAGATTTCACTATCAGGTTTTTAAAAGTATAGAAAATGGGTACGCTTCTTTAATGAGGAAATTATAATGTAAATACAATTTTGTACATAGTAATCTTGCAGAGTTAAATTTCTGTCTGAAGTTTTATTACAATAAAGTGAAAAATGCGACTGAAGCCGCGAAGATATTTTTTGAAGTTAATGGACCGACCTTCTATCTATCTTCGCGACCTTCTATTAACTCAACTAAATATTTATGAATTTTTGCTTTAAGTGAGAGTGGCTACGTGGAACATCTTCAATGCTTATCGTAAACTCGTAATATATGGTATGGCTATTTCAAAAAAGTTAGTGCCGCTCGTATCCACTAATCCCATGGGTGGCGACAGAGGGAAACCAATCAGGAGATGGGTAGCAGCGTCTTCCTACTAACGACTAAAAATCGAAATTTACGGTTACCAACCCGTTTGCCAAGCGTGGCAATTATGGCAAACATCCCCCTATGAGGCAATCTATGGGGGAGGCCTGTGTTCAGCCGTGGATGTAACGATAACGGAATACTTATATACTGTGAAAAAATATTTCATTACGCTAATGCCATCTATACGTATATTACGGTGATCAGCGAGATTTGCTTAATGAGGTTTCGCCTTATTATCTCATTGTAAGTAAAATGTATCTCAGTTTAAATAAAAGATCAGCCAAATGTTGAACACAATGTGAAACAAAATGTAGTTACACAAACAGGGATTAGGTCACTCAAACGATACCATGCTGACTTTAAATAAAGGTAAATAAAATTAGTGTTTATTAGAAACTGTTTCCGGACTTTGTTTGCTCACAGCCACTCGCCCACTTAATGTTTTAATAACCAGTATATTTATTGTTTTTGAAACCTTGAATTTGAATTTAGAATCATTCGACGGCTCCGTGGCTCACTCAGCATTGCGTTGTAGTGCTGAGGGCCGCGGGTTCGAATGCCGCACGGAAAAAGTATTTGTATGGCCTACAAATAATTGTTTCGGTCCTTGTGAAATTTATTATGTAAATATCAACATTTAATTTATGTAAACAGCCCTACGATACCGGAGAATTCTAGTGTGGATGTAACGTTTAAAAAAAAAACGGGGCTCGAGTAGTACTATCCATTCATAGTTTCATAATATTACACGCAGTAGTGTTATATTTCGATTTATCAATATTTAAACTTATTTAGATTTATAACATACTGAAAACTCCGTACTACGGAAACCTTAATAACGAATTTATATATTTTTTTAAATAACAGGTATTGGAGCCGTGGCGACTGACGACTGTGTTCTATTTAATCTCATTGCATTAATACTTAATGACAACTGGTACTTACTTACATGCTTAAATGAAAAAAGGCAAGACATTCTGGGATATCATTATTTTTAAAGTTGAATTCCGGAATGGAATTAAAAGTTATATTTAATTAAACGATTCATTATAAAATTGTAATCATATAGCACGTGAAGGTAATATATGGTCACCTTCTTATAACTCAACAACTACAACCTTGTTTGCATAGGTGGCTCTGTGGTACAATAGCTCTTCATCAGTCAACCAAATAATAAAGGGTCAAAAAGGCGATGCTTTATCGACGTCATTTGGACTTTTAAGTCGATGTTAGTATGGTGTAGTATAGTTAGTTTTTTTGAGTAAATTTTTCAAGTGTTCCTAGTCATTGCCAAAGCTTTTCTTAATGTATTAGTTATAGTATAGGACTTTGTGTTTTTGTCTCTGTCCTCCTCCTACTTTTGGTTTTATAGGGCGGCAAAGCTTAAGGTGACCATTTTATCCTCACGTACCTTAGTGCAGAAAAGGTTACGTTTCAATTTCCACATTTCTACCAGTTTTGTTATAAGATTTGTCAAAGAGGCTAAGGGATGCATGCACGTACTCATGATTGATATCCATCAGATGGTATGTGCACCTGCAACTAATTAAACAAAGAGGCCACGGATTTCTTTCTAGAGATAGCTTAAGATGCGTTGCTGATGCTATAATAAGATGAAACATCAAGAGCACCACAGCACATGTATACTCGTAAACCAACAATTAAATTTAATAACTCTAGAATTTGATGAAACCTTGATGAAAACGTGGCGTTGTAAGAGTATCCACTACCCTGTATTATCCTGTGGGGGTCGTAGGAGGAGACATAGGGGGGAAATCGGGAAATTGGTTGCGGCGTCTACCTAATAACGGATAAAAATAATAAACTGCGGTTGTCAACCCTCGCGCCACGCTTACACTTGACCCCATATACATATGGGGTAGGTTTGTGTTCCGCAGTTGACTCTAATAGGCTTTAACGGTAACGTAACCCACAATGTGAAGTCATGCGGTCGCTACAATGAAATAAAAAACATCTGGTATTACTGTTTGCTGTTTAAACAATGGATATTAACGCAAACCTGATTGTAAGCGATCGAAGGCCACCGTCGGTGAGGGTCAGCATGCGCCGATCACCACCATTTGTAATTATCACTTGTTGCTGATATTTGTATGCAAATGTTTTCCTTATTTAAATCTAAAAGTATTCCGTAGGAAATCATTAAACACGTCGTCTTAAAAAATACTTCTTACGAATCAAACTTAAGCAGCGTTTCATGTTGTTACTTGCTGGTTCTTCCCAAGACAGAGGCGTAAGCTATATTATGGTTGTAACACAAATGGATCTGCTCCACCGGTAAAGAACCATGCTCTCACAGAATAGAATACCAGCGTAAAATAGCAGCTTAATTGTTGTGCTTAAGTGTAGAGATCCGGAGATCCTTTTGTACTGGATACGAGGCATTCCATCTTAGTCCTCAAGGGTGACAACGCATCTGCGTTTTAATTCTGACTTGCGGGTAAATGTAGAAGTCTATGGGCCACAGCATCCACTTATAATCAGGTGGACTGTGTGCTCGTTTGTCACCTTTATTCTATAAAAATAAAACAATGATGTTCATTAACAATTTTTGTAATCTATTTTAATGAAAATTATTATATTCTGTTCTAATTTATGGATGTAGTACGAAAAGTTTGCTTTACCGGGGATGACCCACGCCTCTTACAGAATCATCAGAGTTATCGTTATTATTCAGCAAGTCCACATCTGAACCTGTCTCTCCCTCCCAAAGAATGTCACAAAGCACAGTCTAGAGCCATTTGCATCCATTGACTTCATGCATTTATAACCAGGTCGTCACTTCATATCTGCATTTTAATTCGGAGATAGATGTATGTGTATAGGCCACTGTATCTACTTACCACCTCTATTCTCTGACTTCGTGCTCGTTTATCACCTTATTCCAAAAAAAAATCCTTATCAGGCTGAGCCTTTGCGTTACTTTTCGGTTGGCAGTTCGTTGTAAAGTATATGGGCTGCAGTCTGCAGCCGTCACTCACCGCTGGCTGTTACTATAATTTCACAAATATTTTTTTGAGGTTAAAACTTAAATATTTGATTACAATCAAAAGTTACCCGAAGTCTGAAGCTTAGAACTAAGCAGGTAGTTATTTTTAATTTTTTAACCAATTATTAACTGCTGCTGGTCGCGTTCTGTGGAAGTCCTTACCCCGATCGAGCCGACCTATTCGTGCTGTAACCACAGTCACTCTCCGATAGTTGTTATAAGCAAGCATACAATTTAAAGTATACCTGATGGTTAGTGCTAAGGCTTCCGCAGACCATGAAACTAACTGATTAACTGAACACCTCAACTAACTTCGATCGAAGAAGGCCACAGATGAGTTCTCACCTCTAAGAATAAAGATGTGATGCTGCGCAGCTTATAGTGGTGCTGGTTCTATATACATTGCAAGAACTTATTTTGGTTTTCCTGATAAAGCATCCGAAACATCAGGAATTAAAAATAAGGTAAAATAAGTTAATTAAACGTGATAAAATCAGTATATATAGTTTTATTCAATGTGTAGTGTTCGCGTAATTTTAAAAAATTATTATGGCTCTATTTACCCTTCAGACCTGAACATAGCCCTGCGTGCACTGCTTTCTGTCGGCAGAAATACCTTACGGTACGTGTACACCAAAACCGATTTTGTCGGCCGACGGTGGACAGAACTACCCGGACGAGTAAGGGGGCATCAATAATTTATGTGAGGTGATTTTGGCGGTTTTTCTACCCTCCCTCTCCCCCTGGTGAGATATGGCCCAACCCTTTTCCACCCACTCACCCCCCTCCCCCTGGTGAGATATGGCCCAACCCTTTTCCACCCGCTCACCCCTCCCCCCTCCCCCGTAAATTTCACGTAAGAATTTTGCACTGTAGACGCCGACAGTCAGGCGGGAAATCCCAACAAGTTCGGACTCGACGGTTGATCGGCCGTTTTCGTGCGTTATCGGACGACGACGGTCGTGTTTGTGTACGCGCTGTCTTTGTTCTACAAGCGTTTGATTCGACCGTCCGAGTTCGGCCGTTGTCGCCCGAGCAAACTTCGGCCGATGACGGATTTGGTGTACGCGAAAGAGTCTACCTACCCAGGCGAACTGCTAGTCAGAAAAGAAGTTATACCACTTACTATAACAACACAACACCGTTCACCGTTACAGCTTTTTAAACTTAAAGTCCATCGCTGAAAAGAGGCCTCTCCCAAAGATGGCCTCATAAGGTGGATAGTTGCCATAGTTGGCACGCGGGTTGGCAATCACAGTTTTTTTTATTTTTAGTCATTAGAAAGTCGCTGCTGCCCATTTTCTAATTTGTTTCCCTCTCTCCTCTTAGGACACCCACGGGATGACACGGGCTAGTGGATATTCTTACACCCCCACGACACGGTTTTACACAATAGATTACAGTCTAAAATATTTACGTCATTTGTGTACCGGTTTCTGTTTAATGGGACTAATTTGCAAATAAAAGTAATTACATAGTTGTTTTGTTTATGGGGATGGCTGTGACCGATCCATATACGTAATAAAATTGGAGATGCCTAACTTTAAATGCAGCGTGTTTGAAATAGGGACACAAAAAAGGCGACTATTAATAATTTATGTTTTTACACAAATAATGGTTCCATCTGTTTTGAACCATGTGCTGGGCACACTGTAGCTTAGTTCCACTGATTAATGCAGATTATAAAACCTTCCGTTCCTAGTTACAGTCCGTTTTATTTCGAAGTGCACGTAAAACTGTTTGTCACTAACTATACGTTCGCCAACTTAATTCATCCTAGTTGATCAGGGAGTATTTATTTTTTATATGGTTTTCTATGCACTTTCTCCAAACTTGAAACGAAACGCTTTCCAAATAATATAGAAACTAGGTGATCCATGTTTATTGACTCTTCAATGAGTAGCATTATTAAAATTAATTTTATGTTAAATACTAGTTAGTCTTCTATAAATAATTAATTTACATGATACGACGTGATCATTATAAAACAATGTAGCGTGGCACGTGTAGCGACGTGGTGTAAACTGCGAGAGATAGCGGGGCTCTCTACTTTTATACTAGCTTTTGTTCGCGATTTCGCCCGCGTGGATGTTGGAAAACGACATTACTTCGAATTGTCACAGCTATTAATAATATAATACAATAGTAAATATTCTTTTATTTCATTTCCAATTATACATATTTACATACAAGAACAAATATGATTACAATTAAATAAAGTAACAATAAGTCTAAAAAAAACATGAAATAGTAAAAATTAAAACTATGTGTAGCTTAGTAATGCAGAATCTACAAAATAAAAATCGAAAAGTCAAGTTTATAACATTAGCTATCTGTCTGAACTGGGTTGAGTACCTGTGTTTCAGACCATCACTTACACTATGATTTTAATAATGGACACTAGATAATTTAAATAATTAAACTATATTTGTTTAGGACAAATCGTAACAACTTAAAACTGGCGAAAACGCCTGTCTCGGGCGATAAACCTGTTTGACGTTTAGCGGGCTGCTGCCGTGCAGTCAATCTGGAACAATCGATTGTCCGCGACGGCCGTGTCGGTTAGATGTCGGGAAGTTACGTTAGAATCGTTTAGATTGCGTTAAGATTACCTCCTTTGCGTTGTCTTATTTCGTTCGTATACGTGACAAAGAGGTTTTCCTTGAGTTTGAGTG
>DWHP01009399.1:0-10219 GCA_018247895.1 Parnassius honrathi | reverse complement strand
CTATTATTGAAAAAAAAATAGTCCCGCTGGGTTTCTTGCTGGTTCTTCCCAGGACAGAGGTTTTTTTGCGAACCAGTAGTAAATAAAAAAAAGTGACTTTTAATAAGAATGATTACAATCTACATTGAATAAAAAAGTTTCTGTTTCTGGGATGAATTGGATGAGAGGATGTAATGGAGATTTGTTGGGTTCGAATCCCGAAAAATGGAACGATCATCTGTACGAACTATAAATAATTGTTCCATACCTCACCTTACGGAGAACCTATCGTAATAATCGACAACTTCATAAGAGTAATTCTTTTTTTATAGGATAAGGGTGACAAACGACCTCACAGTCCACCGGATGGTAAGTGGTTACTGTGGCTCATAGACATCTACATTTATCCTCCATTATGAATCAAAATGCAGATGCGTTGTCACCCATGAGGACTAAGATGAAATGCCTCGTTTTCAAAATAAAGGGTATCCGATTCTCTACACTCTCCATATGAAACAAAGCAGCTTTAAGTTGGTATTTTATGCTGGTATTATTTGAGAGCGTGGTCGTGCCCCGCTTAAACCGATCCATTCATGTTACAATTATACTACTTATATAGCGTGGAGAAAACTTTTAAAAAATTCTCACATTAGAAAGATTAACAAAAATGGACAAACAAATTTAAAGGTTAAAAAAACCTTATAGCTAAAATAATATAATACACAAAAATCAACAGTATAATAAATTTTATTTTTAAAAAAAATCATGCAATTTGCAAGGTAACAATTATATAAAGATTTGTCACATCCCTAACAGCAAATTCATTTAAATTTCAAGGAAAATAAAATCTCCCGACAGGCGAATCAAATCTTAACGTCTTTATTCCCAGATAATGGTGACGTCATAATGTGAGGATGTGAAGAGTAAGATGTAACGAGCGTGTCTAATGTCGCGAGGCACACTCACCGACCATCGGACAAGGATTACCAGCTTTATTAATGGGCAGGGGTGCCGCCAACGGATTAAGGTGCACGCTAGCCCATATTACGTGCATTTTATTACCGGATTAGTTAATTTTAGGATGGCGACTATATTGCGTAATATATATAGTCGGTAATAAATGCCGCTAGCTTTCTAAGTTTTTTGTAATTTAACCGGCGAATTTAACAGTCAGTTAAAACTTAAGTAAATAAAGATAAGCTAATCCAGTCAATTCTAAGCATACCATTAATTTAATTTTTTTAATGAAACAATTTAGTGATGCGTTAGATGTAAAGATCAGCATAATTTTACTTCCCTTTTACACATATAAGGAAAAGATACATTAAGTGAATAGATCCAAACGTAGTTGAAATTTTTTTGCTGTCCAGGTTTATCAAAGCAGTGTTTTTTGATATTCATAATATAAAACTATTTATTGTAAAATATCGTGTTATGGTTATGGAAGGAAAGCCAACCCTATATGAATAGGGTTCAGGAGAGGGTGACAATTTCATAGCTTAAATTATCCTTTTAAACATCTGATAACTTCGGTGCACTCACAAAGAGAGGCGCGGCTAACGCATAAATAACCAAAAATATTATACAAGTATCTACATACAAATCTTAATTTATTAAGATGTAAGGAACGATACAAACAATTTATGAATCTGCCGTCGGTGCCCATTACTGAGATAATGACTAAAGATAAAATATCCTTTTCCCGATTCTAAAAATTAAGTTATTAAGTTCAGGGATCTTAAGGACTTGAGTTTGAATATTATGTAAAAATCGTATATGAATACAAATTATCTATTAGCAAATAAATACAATAGGAACATAGACCTCCCCCAGGGAATCCGCGATCTGCTATTTGCTATAGATACCACGCCTAGTTTGATTTTTTTTAGGAACACGCTGCTACCTATCTGCTGGTTTGTTTATTCTGTCACCTCTTCTGACACCCGCGGGACGATATAATGGATATTCTTACACCGCTGCTTCATAGTCACACATTTTTTTATAGGATAAGGGTGACGAACGAGCACACAGTCCACCTGATGGTAAGTAGTTGCTGTGGTTCATAAACATCTAAATCTGTCTCCGATTAAAAACAAAAACGCAGATGCGTGGTCACAATTGGAACTAAGATGGAATGCCTTGTGTCTCTCTACACTCACCATACGAAATGCAGCAGCATTAAGCTGCTATTTTACGCTGATATTCCGTGAAGCGTGGTCCTTCCC
This sequence comes from Parnassius honrathi, assembly GCA_018247895.1. Lineage (NCBI taxonomy): Eukaryota > Metazoa > Arthropoda > Insecta > Lepidoptera > Papilionidae > Parnassius > Parnassius honrathi. The sequence goes on along the minus strand of DWHP01009399.1, from coordinate 8,015 downwards.
CGGTCGAGCCGACGCATTCGTGCTACAACTATAATATAGCTGCAGCATGACTCTACCTTGTACAAAACACACGATATTTATTATAATTTATAGTCTTAAATTACAGTAAACAAACATAATTAAACACATTCATAAATATTGGCGTGTAGTGACAGGGTAAGAGAATTCGCTACTCACACCATCGCATCGCATCTCACACCATGGGTGTTTTATGAAACGAGACCGATAAATGAAACAGACACGCAGCAGAATGTTTCTGATATAAACTCAAAATAATAAAAAACTGCGGTTGCCAACGCGGCTTATATACGAAAGCAATGGCATATATCCCCCGTATAATGCCCAGAAGGTTTGGATTCAGTAGTGTTTTTTTGATAGGTTGTGACAAACGATGGTGACATTAATACATATGTGGTAATATTATAAAATTTTGATTAACCGACATCGATATAAATAAAATCAGAACGTCGTCAATGTGGTTGAAGTCAATTAAACACGCATTATTAAGGATAACTTACAAAACTACCGGTCAGATCTTGATCAAATATATATGGGATCACATGAGAAGCACCAGCTTTCAAAAAAAATCATTAAAATCAATTCACCTAGATAAAAGTTCTTAGGTAAAACACATAAAAAATACAGTTGAATTGAGAATGTCCTCCTTTTTGAAGTCGGTTGAAGAAATGGACAGAATAAAAACAACTTAAAATTAAAATAAGTAAAAATTTGTATTTATTTTTCAAAAAAATGAACCATTAAGAAAAACCCTTTTATAGGAGAATGCTCCAAATACAACTGCCACAGGATGTGCCAGAATGTGACATACTCGCGTTCATTAATGATTTTACATCGAATACGAGTATATCCGTTACCTTATTCCCATCCCTAGACTGAATAATTTGTAAACATCACAACATCAATAAAAGTTCTATTAACTTAATTGAAAGATGTTAGTGTGTCGAACCATCAACAATTATTAATAACTTCATCACGCTTATTGTTTTGTTAGTGCTAGAGACATTTTAATAAACCGTTTCCACCTACTTACATTAGAATTGTTTATCTGTCAGAGTTTTTTATAAATACTAATAACACTGGTAACGTTAGAAATGGTTGCCATACATGGTCAGTTCGACTGATCTGTTCAAACTAGGACTGTTGATATTTTTTAAAACATCCGATTTTCGATATATCGATAATTATAGATATAACAATATCGGAGCTTTACATATAAGTTTATTTATCGATATATGGAAAATCCGATATTAAAAAATTTCAACAGTCCTAGTTTGAACTGATCAGTTGGAATGATCAGTTGAACTGACCGTGTGTGTCGTCCACAATACTTCCATTAACCACACCAAGTAAGCTTTAAATGCTTATGAATTAAAACTTATTTTACAATTTTGTAAAATTAGTTTTAATCCATGTATAATATTCGCGTAAATACAATAAATCATTAGATGAACCAGTACGTACTGAAAATTCTCTTCTTCTTATGTATAAAATTAATGGTTGCTTACTTAATGCGCTGCCATACCGTTCATCAGATTGCTCTAAAACTTTGTCAACTTATTGCTTGCACTTGCGCGAAGGTTACAGAAAAAGCACAATTAAGTTAATATTAGCGGCGGGCATATCGTACCGAAAAGTTTACTTGAAAGTCATATATGAATCAATGTCAATGAATGTATTACCATTCCTAATTAAACAATATAACCCTTCCAAATTCAAAACGATTTTTCCACAATTATTTCTTCTGCGGCTGCAACGCGCCAGGTACCAGCTAGTATTACCTCAATAAAATTCGCCGTTTAATCTCTCCCAAGGCAAGCGCACAAAATATATAATAACATTAAACGAGACAAAATGGGTAAAATTACTTTTATACCACATGTATTCGCGTAAATATAATAAATTATTATATTATTGCTTTTGTTAGGAGTGGTTCAAGACAGTACAGTAGAATGATGGATTTAAACCCATGACTTTTCACGTTTGCAGTTCGCATCCTTAACCATTATACTAATGTTGCTTATGAATAATCAAAAAGTTTTTTATATAGAATAGGGGTGACAAACGAGCACACAGTCCACCTGATAGTAAGTGGATGCTGTGGCCCATAGACATCATTTGAACAGACTCAAATTGTATTACAATGGTACGTCACAACAACCAACTGCCGAATAATCTAACACAGTTACAAAATGTAATTTAAAGAGATCTTCATAGACATCTTCAATTAATAATCAAAATGCAGATGCGTTGCCAGCCCTGAGGACTAAGATGGAATGCCTAGTTTCCAGTAAAAAGGGTCGCCGGTTGTCTACACTCACTAAACGAAACACAGCAGCATTAAGCTGCTATTTTACGCTGGTTATCTTAAAATTTTATTTGTTACTAGCGATGCGTTCCAGTTTCGCTTGGGTGGGATCCGTTAATGTGGTGTCATTTAGATTCAAGAACTACGAACTAAGGAATGACTGACTCACGAATTTTTTTTATATAAATTGTTACTCATGTGTAAATGGCATGCAGACACCACCAGCTCAATGAAAGACAGTTGTTAATTTTTATATATAACAAACAGATACTTTAATGTCATTTCTATGTATAGATTTATGCAAATAATTTAATTCTTTGTGAACTGTAACCACTAATTTACACGAAGACTTGTGTTATTACATAAATTTGGTCTAATTTCAATTTGAAGCTGGGAATAACGTCTCAGAAGGCAAATATTCTGACGAAGAGACTGGGCAATTAAAAAAAAAACTGCCAATGTCGTTAACATTACTAATCCCTTTAACCACTACCGGTAAGCTTTAAATGCTTGTGTTAGGAATAGTCACGTCAGTAGTTGATTGGTGACCACATATCTTCCTATCGTTCAAAGCTTAAATGGCTACCTATAAGTCAAATGCGATGCTCTATAATCTTTCTAATTTCACTTGTACTTTGTTCAATTTTAAAATTCTAAGGTCGCCTTCTTATATTAAAGATAATTTTCATTTTCTTAGTTCGATCGACGGTCGAACACTCCGACAGCCAAACCGTATGAGGTTTCCACAGCATAGGTCTAATTTTTTCAGGTCGTCTTTTTGATACATGCCATACAACTTTGGAACATCCCCCCAATTATATTAAGCATGTCAAAACTAAAAACTCCTTTAAAGTTATTCTAAGACAACATTACCTGAGGATAATTACTAACTGACATTATTTTTCCTTTTTTTTTTTTTTTTTTTACTTCAAATATTTATTTAATTATATATTATTATAAGTATATTTATGCTATGTATGTATATTTAAATGTGTATTGTACTATTTATATATATTTTAATATATGTACACTTAATTTAAGCATTATGCTTAAATAAACCTTTGCACCTGCTAACAATTTTCTTTAGCACCCAGGGTTGACTGGTAGAGAATGCCACATGGCATTAAGTCCGCCCTATGCACCCTTTAGCTTAGAAGCTACATTTAAGTTTTTATATAAATAAAAATAAATAAATAAATGATGGCTTCCAACCTACAACCTCTTGAGTTCGCAGTCCACTGCATGTGTCGCATGTCTTCGCTTCGTAATAACTGAAGGGATAGGTTGTTTCATGTCGATGGATCACATTTTCAGCCAACGGAGTGTCCCATCTTAGGAGTGTCAGAAGGGGCATTAGCTGTGTATCGCAGTTCTTCTTGACCGATGATTGGTGTGGATGACTGTGAACGGTCACCATTTACCACCAGACAGCTTCTGCTGACTGCTTAATAATTTATAGGCTTAAATAAATAAAAACTGAGCTTACAAACAAACAATACCCTAACCATATATTATGCACACACATTTAATAATGTTTATGCCGTCGTTTTAACTGTTGAGGTAAATTAGCGATGTATCCGCGAAGCTTCGTTCTTCGTTCATATTTATATGTTTATTGTATTGGGAGACGTATGTATTTAAACGTCTTAATAATTTTAAGCAACGTAATATTTACTATTTTATATCACGCATACAGTTTGTTGAAGATACGTAACTTACAGAGACATTTGAATCCATAGTGAATATAAAATATTGTGTGTAATATCTTTTTTTTTTAAATAAAACTGAAGTAAACATCGAAGTTACAGCCTACCTCATGGTGACTATCGCAGTCCTTGAATACCTGCTGCCCACTATTAACAAATAAGGCTTCAGATGCGTTATCACCTCTGAGGACTAAGGTGGAATGCCTCCGCAGCCTGTAATTATACTGGCTTTAACTAAAGTTTAATGAAACAATTTTTAAGGATTTTATTGCGTTTAATTTTTTATTTTTAACCGACGTGTTGCTTGTTTTATAGCATGCACCCCGTGACCATGGGAGTTTTATTCAAAGAGTAGTATAGTACTATACTTTAACGTATGGTAGTGAAAGTTGGGTGTGGCAGAAGAAGCACGAGAGTAGAATATACGCAGTAGAAATGCAGTCACTAAAGAGCATGTTAGGGCTAAATCTGAGCGACAGGGTGAGAAATTGCGTAATAAAAGAAGAGTGTGATTTACAAGATGATGTTGTGACCAGGATTAAAAAAGGAATGCTTCGGTAGTTTGGTCATGTGAAAAGAATGAATGAGAAAAGGGTGACAAAGTAAATATATGTTACAAAAGTGAACGGAAGAGTTGGAAAGGGACGTTCTAGGCGAAATTTTATCGACATTATCAAATAGCAGATATATTGAAAATGGGCCTAATTAACAGTAACCTTACCGACGATCATGCATGCGTAGGTATATGGATGTGGAGGAGGCGAGAGAGGTATGTCAGGATCGTGCTAAATGGGAGTCTGTAGTCTCTGCCGACCCCTCTGGGTAACAGGCGTGAGTGTTTATGTATTTGCGTATTATGTGGTATTCGTGCAAATACAAGAAAAAATTATACTGACGGCTTTGTGCTGTAGTAGCTTAGCAATGAGTTATAGCGCTGAGGGCCGCGGGTTCGAATCCCGCACGGAACAAATACTTGTATGACCTACAAGTAATTGTTCAGGGTCTGGATGTTTGTCCCTGTACAATTTATGTATGTAAACTGATGAACGGCAACATTTTACCGCAATCTGATGAACGATATGGCAGCGTGTAAAATACGAACAAACAAATATTAATTTTTATACATTAGATATAGTAAAATGAATTAGCTAATATCCGCATATTCCTTTCCTCAATTGCAGACGATCAGCCTTCGCGGAGCCTACTTATCCTGATTACGTCTCGTGTAGAGGCGAAACACGTGTCATATTGTCGATGGTGCTGTGTCTTTCCTAGTGTAGTGGTGTTGGGATTAGTGGTAATAACGATGGTGATAGACATGTTGTTTTTATTTTAACATCTTTAAATCTGAAAGATTTAAGAAAAGTTAGGGAAGTTAAGAAAGGTTTGAAATGTATTCAAAAATTATTACGAAAACAATATCTCAATTATGAAGCAATTATAGTCCGCCACCACGCTGTTGAACGTAGACATTGACACCGACAGTGTTGCCCTCCGTGGGGGGTCGGCTGTCAAATTAATCCGTCCGTCGCGCGCCGTCGACTGACTGTCAACACTGTCAAATTAATAACAGTAATTGGACGAAGAAGCGACGGACCCTTTTGTGACGAATCGTATCACGCCCCAAGTGCCGACAACTGAACTTATGAGAAATAGGAGTTTATTAAAATATAAATACGTATAACTAGATACTTTAATTGATACAGAAAAAATTTACAATGATAGCTATAGTTCTTTTTTTAATAGGATAAGGATGTCAAACGAACACACGGTCCACCTGATAGAACGTGGTGGCTATGGCTCATAGACATCTACATCTCTATCTTCGATTACGAATCAAGATGCAGATGTGTTGTCATACGCGTGGACTAAGATGGAATGCCTCGTTTCCAGTAAAAAAAGCCTCCGGTTCTCTACACTCCCCATACGAATAACAGCAGCGTTAAACTGCTGTTTTACGTCGAATCTATTTTATTTTGAATGAGTTGGTTCGACCGTGGAGGGACCACGCTCTCACAGAGTACCAGCATAAAATAGCAGATTAATGCTGCTGTGTTTTAAGTGGTGAGGGTAGAGAACCGGAAACCCTTTTTTACAGGAAATGAAGCATTTCATCTTAGTCCTCGGGGGTGGCACGCATCTGCATTGTGATTCTAAATCGAGGATAGATGTAAATGCCTATGGGCCAAATTATCCACTTACTAATAGGTGAATTGTGAGCTTGTTTTTCACCCTTATCCTACTTCGAATACATACATATGAAACACAGCAGCGTTGCCGCTACTTTACGTTGGTATTCTGTGAGAGCGTGGTTCTTCTCCGGTCGAGCCAACCCATTCGTGCTACAAATTTTATATAGTTTATATATTTATAAAATTGCGGCGTGTGTATATCACGTATAACCTGCTGGAGCAGTGGGGTATATAATCTAAAAGATTACAAATCAGATGTTTAAAACTTGATTCTCATTACGTCTACAAATCTTTATTGTTGTATGGAATGTCATTAAAATCGACATTACCAACGTAATTTGTTCGTTTACCATCGATTAATTACGACTACATCCCTTATTGGTACTGATTGGAGCTCGGCCAGCTCGATATCTCGATCTCAAACGCCGGTACCCGCTAATTGAAGAACCACTTTATAAGAGGTAATATGGTTAGCGAATACTTACGTACGTCTTGAATTCCGCAGCTGTTTTTTTTTTTTGTTTTTACGTTACAAAAATGTCTAATATATTTCCGTAAATCGATACATCGAGGTATATAGTTTAAATTTTTTCTATGATGTAGTGGCACGAGCTAGAGACATCAAGCAATGGACTTCTACGCAGGAGAAGAGCTTACCACCTAGCCAATGTTGAACATAGGCCTAATCACCTATGTCTAGCTGGCAATTTTGGCAAATCTGCACTCTTATATTTTCAAATTGCCGGCTGAGCAGTCGGATTGGCAACCCCAGTTTTATTATTATTATTAGTCGTTATCAGGATGCTACAGTCCACCTCCTGATTCATTTTTCTGTCACCTCTAACACACCTAAAGGGAGATTTTTTTATTGGATAGAGTGAAAAACTCACTCCACCTGATGGTAAGTGGTTGCTGTGGTCCATAGACATCTACATCTATCCTCAAATACGAATCAAAATGCAGATGCGTTGTCATCCGTGAGTACTAAGCTGAAATGCCCTGTTTCCAGCAAAAAGAGTCTCCGGTTCCCTACACGCATACGAAACACAACAGCGTTAAGTTGCTATTTTACGCTGGTATTCTGTGAGAACGTAGACCTTCCCCGGTCGATTAGACACATTCGTGCTGCAACTATACTACTAATATATCTGCAGCTTGGCTCTACCACGAGAAAAATATGGATAGTGAATTCTCTTATGCAGACGCTACATGGCAATCAAATAAATTATCAATAAAGTAAACGTTAATATGAGGAACCCTAAAGCTTTTAATTTGTTATAATAATTAGCAATAGCTTCTAGGATTCTCGGAATCTAAACGTGCACTCTCTAACTTACAGATCTAGTTTTTACTGGCGCCTTCATAATTTGGTCAAAATAAGGAAGTGAGGTATTTTGTGTCATGAAAATACTAGGTCATGTGGGGGCAAAGAACTGCACACTTGCCACAGGAGTTGTAAGTGTGATGCCGGCCTTTTAGAAATAAACAGGCACTTCTCTTGCGGGTCCCCAAATCATATCTCTCACATATTTCGATCGTTTCGGAAAATTCCTCGTAACACTTGCGGTAGAGTACTGCCAACCACCGAGATGATGTAGAGGGAAACTAGTCTGCGTAAAATTTTACAAAAAAAAGGTTTGTAAATTAATTAGAAGTTATCTTCAAACTGTAGCGTTGTTTTGTATTTTATACAGAAAAATTACTACTACACATGTATTTTTTTTTTTTATAGGACAGGGTGACAAACGAGCACACAGTCCACCTGATGGTAAGTGGTTGCTGTGGCCCATA
>DWHP01009398.1:0-10220 GCA_018247895.1 Parnassius honrathi | reverse complement strand
TATATATACATATACTTTTTTCACATATCTAAAATAGACCTTTTTTATTCAAATTCCGAGTGAGTTTATCTCATGAAAAATAACGATTTGAACAAATAATGTCACATGCAAAGGTCATTGAAACCAACAACGCGCGCGGTGAGGTATCTCTATTAACACGGAAAGCATTATTTTTCATTAAGGCCGCTCACCCCACGGCGTCGCGTGTCCCTATCTACAAAGGGACTGTATGGAAGTACGTGAATAGTTCACAAATTTTCCACAAGGCTTGCCAAGCAATAATGTCATTTGAACATGCCACCGTAAGAGTTAAAATCAATAAAGAATTCCTATTTTCAGTTTTAAAGAAACATGTAATTAATATTATGTCAATATATATCTAAAATCTTTAGATATACCACGGAAAAAGTAATATCCCGCATTGTACAGTGATCCACTTTTCTTATCTAATAAAATTAAATGTTAATCAAAATGTGCTTTAGATATATTAAACAGTAGCTCACCTATGCCACCGATAGAGATGAATATGAATCTACCAAAATAAATTCAAAATCAATCAACCGTTTAAACCAGAAGATGTCACAAACAAATAGAAAAACATACACGTACGCAATACTGGTGAAATTTAAACTATCGAGTAAAATAAGTTTGGAATTAAATTCGAAACTAGGAAAATATCAAGAGAATGCTAAAAATGGTCTGCGCAACTGGGATCACATGGTATTTGCAGATAGATTAAATTCATAGGTGAATGAATGCGTACGTTCAGGTTTTTTTTTTAATTTTAAGCTATATTTCCCGTTAAAACTCACGACCTGTTGTATCATCGAAACTTTATACTTGAATTTTTTTTACTAGAAACGCTGGCCAGCAAGAATGCCGTTTGTAGCATTGTATCAAATGCCAGTGTTCAAATGTAGTAGATCACTTGCATCCGTTTTTTAAAGTACCATTAAGTAGAAGTCATCTCCAGGTAATCAGTTTATGCAAAAAATTGGAGAACAATTATATATTGGCAGCAGTTACCGGCAAATTGTACAAAAAACCGAAGAATAAAATTAACCAATTTGCCCTGCGTGCATAGACTATGAAAAAAACTTCGATTGCGTCGAAATTCGGGCGATGTTACAGTTCCTCCAGCGGAGTCAAGTTGACTGTCGGTATACCGAAGCGCTGAAATGTTTCTACAGTAGGGCTACGATGACTATCCGAGTACAAAACACGAATTACGAAACCCATCTAACCGCAGAGAGGTGTAAGACAGAGTAACGCTATATCCCCGAAACTATTCACCGCTGCATTGAATTAACAAAAATGGCGAGCCACTTACCTTCGATTTGTCGAGGATATAGTCCTTGTGTCAGAACCGCTGCAGGACCTAAGCACTATGCTCCCAATGGATAGGTCTTAAAATGAACTAAGTTCGAAGTTTTTGACGAGTATGCTTAGCTGGGACATTTAGTCCAACCAGTTAAGTCCAACATTAACCAAGAGGTCAATGAATGGACTCAACTTGGCTGGACAGCGTTCGGGAGATTATGACACATCTTCTCGTCAGGCGTAACTCAAAACCTGAAAACAAGATTGTACAACCAGTGCGTGTTGCCAGTGATAACCGATGGATCTGAGATCTAGTTGGTCACTGCTGGCTATGGAGAGGGCTGTAATCTGGATTTCTCTGGATGGTAGATTTAAAAATGAGAAACCCGCTGTAGAAATCAACGATGCCCAGGAGTAATCAACATGGCCCAGTGGATTATTAAGCTGAAGTGGCAATGGGCCGGCTATATAGCTTGAAGAACCGACAAACGATGGGGAAGAAAGCTTTTCGAATCATAGCCTCGTACGGTTAGGCGAAGTGTAAGACGGCCCCATACTAGATCGAGTGACCAGGTCGGTAAGACATGCAGGAAGTCGATGTATACAGGTGGCTCAAGACCGTGCTTTGTGGCATTCCTTGGGCTGTAATGAATTAATGAATGAGGAGTTACTGTGTTCGGGTGATGGATGGTGGACAAACATGACGTGAATAGACGGGGTTGGAGGCATAGGATATATCAGATTTGTGTAAAAACACAAATTATCAGATCGATTATCCTGAAACATATGAAAAATATTACCTTTTTATAACGAGCTTTTACTTCCTGTAATGTTTTCAAATAAAATTCAAAAGGATCGTATCTGGAATTGAAACTTTAAAAACAAAGTGCAGTTGCAAGTTCGACGCGCATTATCAGCGTTTGTTCTCATAGTTTTTACTCCCACTTGGTGAAGACAAGTGGTTTCACAGCTCGGGTTCGTTTAGCATAGATTTACATTTCGAAGCTATACGTTTTAAATATTGCTATAAATTTTGTTTGATTTGAATGAGTTCCAATCTTCCTTGTGGCAAATGTACTTTATACTTACTTATTTACACTTTATATTCTTCCAGTATCGTATAATATCTATTATTCAACAATAAAACTGAATCTTATTTTAACGTATCAGTAAGTATTTTCATTATCAAACAATTTTCTCGTATCAGGTCAGATAATCAGTTTTGAGGCTATTGCATAAAATATTTAAGTCCTTATTTGTCCGTAGGTTTTCGTGATATTTTGGACGTGATACTTCGACTAACTTGACGACAACAATACACCGTGATGACAGTATTTTCCTGGGCCTACTATTATTCTAAATAATTTAGGTTTAAACTTAGAGATCTCTTAATTTTTGTTTTAAAATTAAAATTATCACACTACGACAAAAAGTGAGTACGGAATGTTATCGCGGGTTTTGTTACTTTTAATTTTTTTTCGGTAACATCATAAATAGTTTTATTATAGTTGCTCATATTTACAAAAATGTGTAGAATAAGTGATGCGCGCAGTCAATACGCTCGCACCGCTAATGCTTCTTACCATTAGTCGTAAAGTGTTATTCTATTTAGCTTCGTAGCCTTAAAATGCTCTGAAAAATGCAAAACCACTTCGTTGATAACGGGTATTATTTTAACAAATCTAAGGGCACCTGCCGCCAACTTTAAACAACGCGGGTTAACGATAGATGCCACCTTGAGAACAGAGATGGACTACCACACAGCCCTGAAACTAAACGGGTTCCCTACCGAAATGGACTCCTAGAAAGATATGGAGTCATTCCATAAATTTAATTATGTAACAGTTACGTTGTAATAACAATACACTCTTACCTCCGTTGTTCCACTAAGAGTCTACCCGTTCTCAATATAGCACGTTTCGTGTAGGTCTTATACTCTACTAGGCACTGACTCACGTTACAACAAGTGAGTAACCGTCATTGCTTGTATACTCTCGGTCAGATCACCTGTACAGTCACAGCAGCAGCGAGGCTATATCATGTATTTGTCATAACCGGATCGGTGGATCGCCAATCGCATTACGAGTTGACGTCCTTTGCCATAACTCTCCATCGCCAGTCTTGATATTTTACGTCTGACGTAAACCGCCACCTGTTGGAAGCCGTAAGATTGTTTTAACATTTCCCATAGTCGTCGGTTATGCCACCCATGGGGCGAGATGAGGCGAAAGTATCTATTCCGCCACCCCAAATTCATGTAAATTTATGTAGAAAATATAACTAAAACCGATCCATAAAAATAAGAAAGGCTCCAACTTACGGGACCTTCAATAAATAAGAATCAAAGTCAATAAACAATTAGATCATTCTATAGGCGAATAAAATAGGCTTATTTTCATTTGGTTTCAAATAACTAAGAGCTTAAATATTTTATGTTAATATTTTGTTTTAATTCAATAACCATTAAGTTAATATTTTATTTATAATAACAAAAGTGCTATTTTTAAGTTTTAAGACAAAAAATAATTTTTCGTATGAAATAAGTTATAGATTGTAAAAATATAATAAAAGTAAAGTTTTTCCTGCGAGAAATTACGTAAAAATTGCTAAAAATTCTGTGAGCTATTAAAACATGTATTAATGTTACTCTTTTATAATGTGCAAGCACCTTACATTTCTCAGCGAGTTATTGTACAATTATTCTGTGATTAAACATATTCATTGGTCTCTAAATATATTGTTCCTAAGACATTCAGGTATTTCCTAGCGATAGTCTCTTTTACTGCCAAGTAAGTGGTAAATCAGCGCAATCGACTAGAAGATCACTTAGCCTTTAACTTTTTACTTAATTTATGTTAGTAATGTTGGTAATTATGCGTACGTAATATATCATCATCATTTGAATCCTATTGCCAGCTCTACCCACTGTCGCTGATAGTAGCAATTTGGCCTCGCCGCGTTCATTTTTAGAATGATTTCTTTCACATGAAATCCATCAGCCCTAGCATCAAAGAACAATTTCGAGGCACTACAGCGCCATGGCATTCCCAACAGCATCCTAAAAGGGTTATTGTGTTGATTGCGAAGGGCGCTGTAAGGCGTATTAGATCAAGTTCCTATGGGCGCAGTAGTTATTGTAGTATCGTTTGGTTGTTAATGCGACACCTCGTTCAACTACCATTCTTCATCCTTATTCACTCTTTACTCCGTCAACATGTGTCTATAAAAGATAAGTACGGCTAAACAGCGGTTGCACATCCTCTCTCTCTCTCTCTTTCATTAAAAGTGCACGTCCCTAAAATTCGAGGATTGCACTCTAATCTCAGCGCAATCTATCACCATCTTGAGACCGAGGCACCTACTTTTCTTGACTGAGACCCAAATTTGATGTCCATTGAATGCGGCGTACCTTAACTATCCTGGATTCTCCCAGGAGCACAAATTCTATCTAATATGCCGGAGTCTGTGTGTACGTCCGCAATGAAATCTGCTTCCAGCGTCTCCATCACCTTGAAGTTCCCATTTTTTCGACAATCTGGGTGATGGTAGAAACTGATACTGATAAAATCCGTTATGCCTCTGTCTATCGATCGAACAGAAGTAACCAGGAGACAACACGATTACTGGATCAACTTAGTGACGCTGGTGATGTAACCGAACAGATGGTCTTACTGGGGGACTTTCACGCCTATCACCAAGACTGGCTGTTTCCATTCCAGAAGACCGACCATGCTGGTAGAGAAGCGTGGAATTTTGCATTGATGCTAGATCTTTTTCAGTTGGTAAAGGAAGCGACTAGGGTACCCGATGAAGACGGTCACATAGCTGATTGCTTGGTCCTTCTACCGACTACCGAACCAGATAGGTGTGAAGTACAGGTTACTTCCCGTTTGGGTACATCTGATCACTGTCTGGTGAAATCTGTATCGTCACATTCTCCGCCTGATTACAAGTACCAAGGAGTTCAACGAATATGACAGTATCAGTCGGCTGATTGGAACGAGATGCGACACTTTTTTGCATCCTATCTTTGGCAGGAGGTTAGTTTCTCTTCTGCGGATTTTCTGCTTCTGCGTCAAGCTATGGAGTATTTTATTCCCTTCTCTGACGCTCCCACCGGTAGCAAAGCTCGCCCATGGTTTAACGCTGTACGCTCAAGCTGAGAAACTGCAAAGCTCCAGGTATTAGCTCCAAGAAGAGAACTTTCAACCAGGCCACAAAATCTTACAAAAAAGCTAGTCTCGATCTCATTAAACATATTGGTGCAAAACTCTCTGCAGGACCATCCAGCGCTAAAGCTTTTTGATCTTTTGCCAAAGCTAATTGATAGAATCATTTGCGGAAATCCATTATAATAAAGATATTAATATTTTAATTTACATATTGTTTAATTAACATCTTTCTTACCTAAGCGGTTGAGACAAACTTCTGTCGGCGAACAATGCCTCCGCTGGTAAAACTGGATGGAATACTGGCGCATACGGCTAAAGAGAAAGCGGATTTGTTCTCATCTCTATTTGCCTACAATTCGCGTCTGGACAGTGGCTACAATATTTCACCTAAATTGCCTCACTAATTAGGAGGTTCCTAAAACCTTGCGATTTCTAGACGTGAATAAAACTAGTGGGTCAGATGAAATACCAGACATAGTTCTAAAGGCTTGTGCACCAGAATTGTATACTGTGTTGACACGCTTATTCCGCCTCTCATTAACGACTGGAAGCTGGCCAACGTGCAGCCTGAAAAGACAGCCACGGCGATCCTGCCAATTATCGGTCAATTTGGCCAATCTCAATTACCTCCATACTCTGTAAGATTATGGAGCGTATATTGAATGCCCGCTTAATGGCATACCTTGAACAAAAATATCTCCTTAGTTGACCGGCAATACGGGTTTCGTCGAAATCGGTCAGCTAGGGACCTTCTAGCGTAAGCTACACACGTATAGAGCGAGAAACTCGAGAAAAGTTTTGGGCGGTTTATTGAGTCGAAAGCCAAATCAACTGCAAGGAAGCTAGGAGTCCTTGCAAAGGTGCAGCCATTTTTCTCATCAGGACAGCTGCTTACTTTATATAAAGCGCAAATCCGGTCGGGCATGGAGTATTGCTGCCATATATGGGTTTGTGCTGCAAAATGCAACCTAGCGGCTTTGAACTCAATAGAAAGGCGTGCTAAGAGGCTTATTGGTGACCTGAATTTGACCAGAACCAATCTTATCAGTCTCGAAAACAGGCTCAAACTAGTCAGCCTTTCGGTTTTCTACATATTTCGGAGAGTGTGCGCGGTTATTGCATAATTTAATTCCACCATCTCCCTTCCAACATCGGACAACCAGACATTTGACCAGTTTCCACCCTTTTGTTTTGACTTACCACGTATTCGAACCAGTTTGCTACATCCTTCATCGTGCGTACAGCAAAGGAGTGGAATAAGTTGCCAACATCTGCCTTTCCATCCGATTACGCTTTTTTGATTACGATATACGATTAAGGTCGCTGTTTAGGTGCTCCAAAACAAGAATTTCACGCTTTTTGAATGGTTCTTCAAGCCGTGCTCTTCCATGTATTTTTAGTAAATCAACAATAATTTGCTTATCTCGCTTATAGATGGACTGAGCAGCACCGTGTTGTCTGCATAGCTTATATTATTAACAAATATCACGTCAATATACCAGCAGACATGTGTACCACCATCCAGTTCTACGATAAGCTGGTTAATAACAAATGAGAGCATACACCGCCCTGTCTGACACCGTATTTTATTCTATATTTATCTGATAGCGTGCCTCCCTATCTCATCCGGGTTTTTTTTTTGGATTTTTGTACCAACAACTTGCTCCGTAATATGTCATAAGTGATTAAGTCAAAGGCCTTGAACAAGTCGGGGAAACATGCGTATACCGGCGTATTCCCAGCCGTGTAATACCTGACAGTATGCTTCAACGTAAGAATTGCACACTGCACTTTCCGTCGACAATCCTTCCCAAAATCCAAACTATGTGTCATGCACATCTAACTATATGTTATATAAGGCAACCATGTAACAAGAGTGTCAAGTATTGTCGCCGCTGTCGTAGCAAGTGGATAAGGCCGGTAGATACAGATATCAAATGTATCACTTGTCTTGTTTTTAATAATCGGAACCACTATTGTTCAAATCAGCTCCTCGGGTAAATAAGAGTGACCTACAGACTGGGTAAAAACACGGACACGTGGGAAATGGATCCTTGCATATGCAAAATGTTCAATACTGAGACCACCGTGACCCGGGGACTTCCCATGCTGCATTCTTTCAATAATGTGAACCACCTTTTGAGCAGGTATCTTAACATTTCGTTCCTTCACGATGGTTTCACTATCGCTTACCTACCTACATATGGGACTTAAGAGTGACTGCATGGTGAACTATGTCCTAAAAGCATCCGTAATCTCTTTACAGTCACAAGGACCAACAACATCGACATGAAGGCCTTATATTCATTTTATTTGTGTTTCTCCAGAAATTTTAAACTTCTTCGAGGAGTGGTCGAAAGCAAAGCGATCCACTTTAATTTGCTCTTGCCTATCCTGTTTACCACCATTTTAAGTTTCACTTTGAAACGCCGTCTAATCTCCGATATATCATTAAAAATCCAACCACTAGGTGGTCTCTCGGCTAAATTCCACAAATTGTGCTGTGAATTTTGTTTCCAATTGATGATTTTATTCTCTCTAGTGGGTTCGCCACGAATTCAACAAGGAAAAAACATTCCAATTGTTGGTTTTCAGTGTACCCGTATCTCAAAGGATTTATCAGCTTTGGAAATAAATTTTGAAACACCTTCATGAAATTAAACTTAGCTTGTCATAAAACCTCGTCTTTTCATTATTATTATAAGATATTACCTGAAATAATTTTTGATAATAGTTTTAGATTTGAACCATGTCATCGATTTAGGATGATCCATTATCGACACAAAATTCACAGAAGCGTAGAACGTACCTTGTTTGAAATATATTTATACAATATGCTCGTAATATGAACCTAGTATTAATTTCTTATACTCACACAAACAATACATATTGAATAAAATTATTTTTACGGACTTTATCGCGTTTAATTTACTTAATTTTACCGTTGTGACCGGAAATCCGTAAGTGTAGATTTATTCAATGAACTGAGTTTTTGGTGGTTAACAATAAGTGGCAAATATCAATAATGAAAATAGTTCAGTTTGACGGAAAAAATATTGTGCCGCCGAGATGACATTCCTTGGGGTAAACCTACATTCAGCAGAAGACTTGTAATGGGCTGTAATGATGATGATGATGATAACGATGAAGATGAAATGACATAAATTCGTCTCTGAATAACACCTGGAAAAGAATATTTGTCAAGTCATTTAAACGAACCGATAAACTACAATTTGCTGGTCGCAATAAGTATAAAGAAGATTTTTGTGCATAAAAGCTGAAAAGGCGTATACCCAGCACTGGTTAAATAGTTAAATACACGCTATTAAGAAAAGAACAAAATTTTATCGAAAATTTCTTAGAAGGGATTTGGAAGCTGTTTTGGACGCGACGAAAGCGTAGAAATTAATGACGCTAATAAAATAAATGTGCGACATTCGTTTACACGTCTCACTGTTTATGTCTCATTTAAGGCAACATATACTTTTACAGCTGAGTCGTAAAACGTCCCATGTGGCGCGGTTTATCAGGTAATGTTTAAAGGATAGTCCTTATAAACTGCTTCTAATGGAAATTAACGTAGATTTGTTTTTTCAAGGTGATATTATTCTACCTCTCTTATTTAACTATTCTAAGCCAGTGCTCGATTACTATCCTACCTGATAGTAAGAAGTGATGCAGCCGAAGATGGTACTGCGAACACAAACACACGCGCACGCACGCACTCCCGCACTCACGCACGCATGCACGCACGCACTCACGCACGCTCGTTGTTACATGAACCGCAGTTTTTTTTTAAATAATTTGATGTCCTAATTCGGAAGATGTTTACTTCGAATCATAAAGCATACGTATATAATTTTAATCTTTATTAAAAGATACTATGAGCTAAGACATAGTCTAGAGAAAAGATAAAGTCCCTACCTCAAAAATGCGAAATTATTTTATTATTTTTATTTTTATGATTTATTTAAACACTATTTACTTTTTGTACAATTTTAATTATTTTTAATTCCTTGAAGTTGACTTTCACTTTGTATTCATTGTTTAAATTTTGACCCTTTTAAATGGAACTTTATTTAACTATTTAGACGAAATCTAAATAGTTAAATAAATTACATCTCCTATTCTGTCGCCATTTTAGTGCAATATTTTCTCAAAATTTATATGAGATCTAGCAACCCCAAAGTGTAACTTATTCAAAAAAATATCATCAAAATCGATTCACATTTGATAGAGTTATCGCGTAAGATAAATAAAAAGGCAACGTATTAGTCGAATTGAGAATCGCCTCTTTTTTAAAGCCGACTAAAAATGAACCATTTTTAGCCGGCTTCAAAGGAACCGGCTTCTTTTAAGGAATTATTATTTATTATATTGAAATCTTGATTTTATTTTAATAATGAACTGTCAGAACAAAAAAATGTCATATAGCAGTAAAATATATCAATTCTTCTTACATTGATTTGTAGAACAAAATTAGCGCGATTTAGGAGAATCACGTTCCCATTAATGAGCGAAATCATCTATTACATAAGTCGTAAATATTTCGACGTATAGCGCGTCGCGACGGTAAATGTCGTAACAGAATTAAGAAAATTGATCTCCATATACCATATTTCGTGTTTTAGTCAAACGACTATAAAATGTTTTTTTTTTTATAGGAAAAGGGTGACAAGCGAGCACACAGTCCATCTGATGGTAAGTGGTTGCTGTGGCCCATAGACA
>DWHP01009397.1:0-10220 GCA_018247895.1 Parnassius honrathi | reverse complement strand
TATCGTCAAGTATCGACTATAGCGGTACTTTACTAGTACTTGATTATTGACATCTGTCAAATGGGACTTCGTAATTGAATAGAGTATAGTAAAATTACACATTAATTTTACGATCGCAATAAATCATGAAACAATTATTTTTTCAATAATGTTTGTTATCAAAGAATTTACTTAAATGATTTTGTTATTTGCATGAAATAGGAACGAAACATGTTTACAATATAACAAAAAATTTTCAAAAGTAAATAAAAAGAAAATATGAGTAGTTAATAATGGGTATAATATTATATGCACGTATACATACACACATAAACACTCACGCCTGTCACCCAGAGGGGTAGGCAGAGACTACAGACTTCCATTTGGCGCGAACCTGACACACCCCTCTCGCTTCCTCCACATTCATATATCTACGCAAACATGCACGTCGGTTAAGGGTACTCCTAATTTGGCCCATTTTCAATATTTCCCCAATTTGGTCGACAAACATTCGCCTAGGACGTCCGTTTCCGACTCTTCCTTTCACTTCTGAAACATATATTTGCTTTGTCAGTCTTTCCTCATTAATTCTTTCTACACGACCAAACCACCGAAGCATTACTTTCTTAATCCTGGTCACCGCATCATCCTGCAAACCACTTTTCTTTTATCACACAGTTTCTCACCCTGTTACTCGGATTCAGCCCTAACGTACTCCTTAGCGGCCGCATTTCTACAATATTTATTCTACTCTCGTGCTTCTTTTGCCACACCCAACTTTCACTACCATACGTTAAAGTGGAGACTAATACAGAATTATGAATTGCCATACGTGCCTTTTTGACACATTCTGACTTTTCACAATAAAGTGTACAGCCCCATTTACTTTATTTCCTGCATATTATATGTTTTAATTTAATATTATTTTTTTAAGTTTTTACACTGTGTCCAGCATTAACAATCAAGAAATTTAATAAATTTCCACTATTGGCGAATATAAAAATTATTGATCCATTAATGTAAGGAAAAAATCCTATTATAAAGAAAAAAAAACATACAAAGAATAGATTATATATAGAGTTAGGTCGATTAGTACTTTGGCCGATTAGCCGATTAGCCGATTAATCGGTTAAGAAATGGCCGATTAATCGGCCAAGCCGATCTCTGTTTCGGCGGCGTTCGGGAAATGTCGGTCTCTCGGAAATGTCTGTTATTACTCTGCATTACGATTAGAAAAATTTAAAAAGTGGGATTAAAATAGTAAGTAATAAGGTTTTTGTTTAGTTTTAAATTTAAATAGTTACCTCAAATTTGTTTTTACCAAAGTTCTTATGTCTTATATAGAAGAATTAGGTGCTTTATTCAATATAAATGGTAAGTAGGTATTGATTGTTGACAGAAAAATCTTTATTGAGTGATAATCAATTTTTTTGTAATATGGTGTATGATTTTTGTAACATGTATTTAAAGTATTGACTTTAAAATGCCACACTGCTTCTTTTACTCGTCAATATTGGAAGTAACAATAAACCAAAAAATATACTCATTACACTTGTTAGGTACATACTAAAACATATAAGTAAATAAGAATAAATAGATTGGAAAGGGACTAGTAGCTTACAATTTACAC
Organism: Parnassius honrathi; assembly: GCA_018247895.1. Taxonomy (NCBI): domain Eukaryota; kingdom Metazoa; phylum Arthropoda; class Insecta; order Lepidoptera; family Papilionidae; genus Parnassius; species Parnassius honrathi. The sequence continues at coordinate 8,611 of DWHP01009397.1, read as the reverse complement.
ACCTGTGCAATATTGAAAACCTTCATATGAAAAAGTTGGAAGTACAAATATATTTTGAAAATAAGGACGTATGGATATTTTATGTGTCCGCGAGGTAGTGTGAAATGTTTTTAAGTACGTTGGAAAATAATTTCGTATTGGACGATTTTGAAGACCACGACTTCGGTTTATTTTATATATTGTCGGATTCGTTATGTATTGTCGGATTTATTATGCATTGTCGGAAGCTAACATTTTAAGGTAGGTTAAGCTATGTGTGTAGTGTTTTGATGCGCCTTACTTGACAAGGAAAAAGAAGACGAGTTGTCTTATCCTCCGAGGCCAATAGACGATCAAAACTGGTTGGGCCGGGTGTCGGAAAAATTTCCAGTACCACCGGTTGCTGTTTCGAACTCCATCAAGCTTGCAGTGAAAACTCAGCAGAATTTGTAGCTTGATGATCCCTGAGACTTGCCGCTATGTTCGATCTCAAAACGCAAGGCAAATATTTTTACGAACTGATAGTAAAGTAATAGTATATATCTCCAACTAATAGCTCTAAATATATATTATAACTATTAGTTCCAAACTTGTTGTAGGAAAACAGCTTATGTTTAGGATTGATCGCTAAAAGAGGCAGCTTAACTGCACGCTGCGAAGCATCCAACTTTACTCACCAGGAGTTACAATGTATCTGAAGTCTTCTTAGTTAGAAGTGGATTGCAGGTACCTATAGGCTACACATATGTACCTTCAGGTGGGATGTTAACTCGTTTGTCACTTTATTTTTATACATAATGCTATGAAAAAATATCTAGTACATACCAACGGAATAATATGTCAGTTGCTTGTTGGGGTAATAATGTTGCGTTATTAAAAAGATGTAAAGTAGAAAGTGACGCATAACATATGCATATAATCATCCTTGGTTTCTAAAGAATCATCTACCAGTTAGCAGTCGTTTACAAGTTAGAGTGACATTTAGAAAAAAAAAGATATCTATATTATTCTTTATACCCTATGGTAAATAAATATCATACTAACAATTCAAAGTTTTTAACTTAATGGTCGGGATTTTATTTTATGTTAAAATTTGATAGAAGAGTTGATTCCTTGTTCTGAAAAAGACATTTTTCAATCATTTAGGATAAATCAATAAAAAAAGCGAATTAGGAATGCTCCACCGTTCGCAATTTCCACGTTGGGTGTATTTTCACAGTCTAATGGAATCCGCTTTGTATAATCGTATTTAGATAATTAATGAATCGATAAAAGTAATTTTGAAATGTTATTTTCTCGGTAGGCCCTTTGTAACATAGATATAAATACTGTTAATTAGGTTATGGTCAGCACATTATTTGGTACTTATTTAATACATATGTATCATATATATGTATCATATAACTTTCAAAAATAATATATACATTATATAAATTATAAATAATTCACGGCTGGATTTAGACTCCCTCACAATCCTCCTAGATTGGTGTTCAAAACTTCTCCGAGTCTAAAAAATTTCGTTCAAATTACAACAAATTAATTAATCAGGGCTGCCACTAATTTTAACTTATTTTATACCGCTGAGTCCTTGAAATTAGACAAAACTAATATTATATAAAACCAATAAACCTCATGAGAAATAATGAAATTGAATTATATTTGTTTTTCTTTTTATGCCAACTACTAGCAAATATTAGCCAGTGAGCACTATTTCCGAATCATTCGATATATCTATGATTTTAAACTTTAGTAAACTTACGGAGGGAATGCAATGTAAAAGCGATTTTTTAATTCTCGTAAGGTTTACTTTCTTATTTTCGTGACCTATTTATTATACAAAGAAAAAAAAAGGATTCTTCATAGAATAAGGGTAGCAAACTAGTACACCGTCCACCTGATGGTAAGTGAATGCTATGGTTAATCCATATCTACATTCATTCTCGATTGAGAATTGAAATGCAGATTGGTTTTTACCTCTGTAGACTTAAATAGAATGCCTCGTTTGCAGTAAAAAAGGTCTACCTAAAATAAACATAGTGTACGATTTTTGTATCCAACTATACGATCTGGTAACGCTGCTTGTAACCAGTTATAGGGCATGTTGATTTTGGTCAATAACATCAACAAACAGTATATTCATTTCTTATGAAAATTTATTCTTTGTTCTAAACTGTGAAATGTGCAATAGTAATAATTTAAACGACAACGTTATGTCATTGTACTGTTTAGAATAATCGTAATAAAACTAGTAAATTATGAATAAACCGTTACCGACAGTATTTTTTATATTCTGTGATCAGGCAACCTAGTCATCGATTCAACCCCACACAGAGTGAACAAGTACGAGCATAAATGCTGTTGCTATCTTTGCACCCTGTGTATGGCCCATAGCGCGACACATGAGTACGAGTAGTTAAACGTAATTACTATTATTAATATTACTAATTTTTACGTGGTAGAGCCATGCTACAGTTATATTAGTAGTATAGCTGTAGCACGAATGGGTTGGCTCGACCGGGGAAGCACCACGCTCTCACTGAATACCAGCGTAAAATAGTAGCTTAATGCTGCTGTGTTTCGTATGGTGAGTGTAGAGAACCGCAGACCCTCTTTACTAGAAACCAAGCACTCCATCTTAGTCCTCGCGGGTGACAACGCATCTGCGTTTTGATTCGTAATCGAGGGTAGATGTAGATATCTATGGGACACAGCAACCACTTACCATCCGGTGGACTGTGAGCTCGTTTGTTACCCCATCCTATAAAAAAATATGTCTCCATGAATTAGAATAAGTTTATCATTATGAGAGTACTTAATAAGTGATTTAAGGATCTGAGACATGGTGCTTCACTGCTGGTCGTATGAGGACGCTCAGCGAGCTATGGAGGGTTATGATCGGGGTTTCTATGCGTGATAAACTTAGAAAGGAGAATATCTGCAGTAGAACCAGAGTGACCCATATAGCCCAACGTATTAGTAAGCAACTGAAGTGGCAATGGGCCGGCCATATAGCTTGAAGAACCGACAACCGATGGGGAAAAAAGGTTTTCGAGGCAGCCTCGTACCGGTAGGCGAAGTGTAGGGAGACACCCCACTAGATGAAGGGACGACCTGGTAAGACATGCAGGAAGTCAATCGATGCAGGTGGCTCATGACCGTGCTTTGTGGTATTCCTTGGGCGAGACTATGTTCAGCTGCGGTCTTGTGAAAGGCTGTACTGATTTTTTTATAGAATAAGTGGATAAACGAGCACACAGTCCACCTGACGGTAAGTGAATGCTGTGGCCCATAGACATCTACACTAATCCTCGATTAAGAATCAAAACGCAGATGCGTTGTCACCGCTGAGGACGAAGATGGAATGTCTCGTTTCCACTCATCATACAAAACACAACACTATTAAGCTGCTATTTTACGCAGGTATTCTGTGAGAGTGTGATCCTTCCCAGGTCGAGCCGACCCATTCGTGCTACAACCATAATGTAGCTTCAGCGTGGCTCTACCACGTATATAATCATGATGATGATGGTAATGATGAATATATAAAAATTAATATTTGTTTGTTCGTATTATATGCGCTGGTACACCGTTCATCAGGTTGCGTTAAAACTTTGTCGACTTATTGGTTGCACTTGCATAAAGGATGTAGGAATAATTACAATCAACCTACCGACAAATTTATTTGAAAGTTATATATTATTCAATTTCAATGAGTGTATTACTAAATTAAAATAAGAGAATATAACTCTTCCAAAAAAAAAACGATATTTCTCCGATTTCTTCTTTTGTGGCAGCAATGGTTTGGGTACCAGCCGATAATATAATTGAAAACGAATCCCTTTTTGTAAGTAATAACTTATTACTTATAAAAAGGGATTCGTTTTCAATTATATTGATTTAATGACTAAGAAAGAATGCATTATTGTGGGAATCGTATTTATATCTTCCAATAAACTCGTTCGAAATAATTTTACCCATCGCTGATTCTCAATCAATCACTGTCCTTTGCTGCGAAATATTGATAAAAATGTGTTGTAAAAGTTTGTTGTTTGAAATCAAAATGGATTATTCGGTTTGAGAGACATTTTTTGCGATAGATGAAAACAATTTTATAAGAGAGTATGCTCATGATTGTCATAACTCTGGACTATACTACCGTTAACTATATCTGTAAGAAACCTTTTAGCCTTATTCAATGGAATATAATTTAGTTCAATGAAATATACGTGGTAGAGCCATACTGCAGTTATATTAGTAGTATAGTCACGAGTAGGTCGCCTCGACGTAATATCAGCGTAAAATAGTAGCTTAATGCTGCTGTGTTTCGTATGGTGAGTGTAGAGAACCGGATACCCTCTTTACTGGAAACGAAGCTTTCCATATTGGTCCTCACGGGTGACCCGAAACACGTCTTTCGTGAGCAGCTTAAAGATCGCGTGCAACGCAGCAACAAAAACCTGCAGCAGTGAGCCCTGGAGGTGGAGAAGCTTGTTCGAAAAGCATACCAGTTTATACCTGCGCTTATTGAAGGAAACCTGGTGCAGACATTCAACAACGGCATCCGCGACCTTGAAGTCAGAGCTGCTGTGAGTCTCAGGCACCACGAGACGCTTAAGGACGCCTTGGTCCATGCACTGGAGGTGGAAGCCGTGCGGCAGGATCACCGTTCCCCTTACGTTAGGGAGGTTGCAGCAGATACAGTTCGCGACCGCAATAAAGGATACAGCCCTAGGTGCTACGGCTGCGGGGAAAAGGGCCATCTTCGATCCAGTTGCCCTAAGCAAACTGTGGAAAGGGAAGGTGATCGATCTCGAGGGGCTAGTGCGGCTATCGGCACCGCCCAGCAGCGGCAGGATCATCATTTCCCTCACTCGGTTAAAGGCATGCTCTGATCATTTAATACACCCCTTACTTTTGTACTCAATACTTTTGGAGGTATGATAGGACAAGACAACAATTTTGAAGAATTAATTAAAAGTATTAGCAGCGTTTTTCTATTTAAAAAGTTAAAATCATAAAAAAACTGCGGTTGCCAACCCGCCCGCCAAGCGTGGCAACTATGGCAGTTATCGTTATGAGATAATCTATAGGGAAGGCCTTTTATAGGCTAATGAAGAAAAAAGATCATTTATTTGATCAAAAATTGAACTTGAAGATGTTATTAAAAAAATCTTCCCTCCCCTCCGGGCATTCCCCCTATCAGTTCGTAATGTTTCAGCCATTCCGAAGATTATCCAGGACAGACGGACAAACATACATTTTTTTAAATTGTTGTTTAATTCTTAATAGCTTAATAGGTGTCAGTTATTTCAATATTATAGACAGAAATTTCAAATTTTTTTTTATAGGATAGGGGGGGCAAACGAGTACACGGTACACCTAATGTTAAGTGGTTGCTGTGGCCCAAAATGCAAATGGTTTTTCAGCTGTGAGGACTAAGATGGAATACCTCATTTCCAGTAAAAAGGATTCTCTCCACTTACCATACAAAACACAGCAGCACTAAGCTATTAATTGACGGTGGTATTCTGTGAGAGCGTGGTCCTTCCCCGGAAGAGTACGAAGAAATTGCGGCTTTATTTCTTCGTACTCTTTGTCTTAATGTCAAATTCAGATACTATCATGCGGAATTATTTTATATTTTTTGACGTTGGTATTGAATTTCCTGAAATTACTGAAACTATGATATTATTGAATTGATTATAAAAGTAATAGACCCACCGATAACTGAAGCATTTTCCAAAAACACTCGATGTAAAACTTGGAAACTCATCAGTGCTTAGCAAGCCCGAGTAGGTCAGCTCTCTCAAGAAGGCAACAAATCTGACTTTATTTCTAAAAGGCATTACCAGCGCAGTCTTAAATATCAATTTGTGATGTAGTGTTAAAAGTGTAAATAAACATCATGAGGGAAACAGCACGTCTAATAACGTAGGAGCCTATGTATTTCCGATTTCTGGTCTCAGGACTTCTGTAATATCTAAGAGAGGCAGAGATGAAACCACTGTCCTGCCTCAATATTGTCTTTAAGACTTAAAATATTCTCGAACTAATTTAGTGTCTAAGACACGCAGGTTTCCTTTCACTTCTTCCTTCACTGAACAGTAGTACGTCGTAAACCTTTGGTAATAATTGCGTATAGTAATTTCAGTAATTATGCTCAGTTGGTATAAGCGCTCAGCTCCGGACCGTAGCCTTTCATGTATGTCTAAAGAAAAAGAGAAAAAATCCCATTATATCTCAAGTACATCGTTCACTATATGAAACCCTAACAAGTATTGAAGCTTTGAAGGAGTGTGAAAATTCCCTTAGCTTTATTAGACCTATAACCTGTATTGGATGGGACATTCAGTTACTTTTATTTTAAGTTACCCAAAATTCACAATTTATAATGTTGAATATCCCCCAATCGTAGCGATGAAAAAAATCGATTTCTAAGAATGTACGCTAATAATATTGTAGGCAACTATTGTATACTGGCGGTGTAAGAATGTCATCTACCCCATATTGTCTCGTGGGTGCCGTAAGAGGCGACAGAGGGAAACAAGTCAGGAGATGGGCAGCAGCTTCTATATAATAACTACTAAAAGTAAGAACTGGGGTTGCCAAATCGCTTGCCAAGCGTGGCAACTATGGCAAATATCCCCCCATAAGGCGGTCTGTGGGGTAGCCCTTGGTTCAGCAGTGGGCTATAATGGCTGTAACGGTGACGGTAGGCAAATAATGCGACGTGCAATAAAACCAAATATTATCACTTAGTATAATTTTTTTTAAACAATTACTATTTTTACTTGGTAGAGCCATGCTGCAGCTATATTGTGGCAGCAGCACGAATAAGTCGGCTCGGTACCGGTGGTAGGACCATGCTGTCACAGAATACCAACGTAAATGCTACTGTGTTTCGTATGGTGAGTGAAGAGAGCCGGAGACCGTTTTAACTGAATTCGAGGCATTCCATCTCCGTCTTCAGGTCCGTCCGTCCAGAGAGTAGGTCAGAGGGCAGATACATCCGCATTTTGATTCATAATTGAAGATAAATGTAGATGTCTAATCGCCACAGCATCCATTTACCATTAGGTGGACTGTGTGCTCGTTTGTCACTCTGATTCTGTAAAAAAAACAACATGAAATAAGTATATTTTGTGAGAAATTAGACGCTTGTTAGAAAGTGCGTTAGAAAATAAAAGTAAATTTTCTGTGACAAAGCTCCCCGTACCTTGTTAATTGTCACGACCCTTTTGAGTAATAAATAGCGTTCTATTTCGCTGTTACCTTATTAAGTAGGAATCCGAGACCAGAAGTGAAAATTAGTTTAATCTGTTGTAGAATTCTAGCCGTATAGTATTATTTTAAATAGTATGAAACATGTATGTTCAATATATATTTATATTTTGTAATAGGGATATAAAACAGTGATGATGCCCAAGATTTAATAACATTTCAGTTATTTTCCTATAATTTCATAAACATCCCAGGTATAATAAAGAGACTACCCATTTTTTCCGGTATTGTTGAGTTAAGAAAGGACAAACAGACTTAAAACAATTATTCGTAGGCCATAGAAAAATACTTGTTGCATGCGGTATACGAACCTGCGGCCTTCAGCGCCGTAACTCCATGCCATACCACTGAGGCACGGAGCCTAAGAAGCAGTAGTATATTATACACGATTTACGTCTACTACCACTACCATTTATTTTTCTCGATTTTTAACCAATCTCACAATTTTTTTTAATTCAAAGTACGCGCGTACTGCTTGCTTAAAAACACACTTAGTGATACACAATAAAATATTTTATCGCACGCAATGTACTTTTGTACAGGGTTATTTTGCAATATACGCACAATTCAAATATACGCATAGAATATTCAGAATAAGTAAATATACTCAAACGGTAAAGAAAAATTAATTAAAAAATCTCGAACATTCTGTCCTTTTTATCTTTTAAATTCAGAATGAGTGGTACACAGAGGAACGCGCGAACGCGTGGTTGTTGCCCATAAATCACATTCAATTTGGGATGATTTCAAATAAAAGTAAAGAAGCCTTATTTTCTCGTATTTTCATAAACTGCAGTAACGCTATATCATTGTTTATATATTTGATGTTAAATGTAAAATTTGGCTTCTTTTTGAAAAATAGGTCTGTGTTGTTTTCTATAATGTATCGTATGAATATCTACAGTTTCTATAAAAAATCACACACATTTTCTGAAATAAATATAATTTTAATATGAAGATCAACAACGTTAATAAAAACTGCGAATAAGATAAAACTTTAAATGGGACCCAGGCCACATCTATGAGTTTCGTTTAAACTTAATTATGAAAATTCGTCCATCACGGGAATTGTAGTTTGGAGAAGCACCAAACATTGCTAAGAAAAGGTAAGTGGGATTGAACTAACATCGGCTTAAGTCACTATCGGTGCTATAACTGCAAATGTAAGTATTTTATGGCAATAAATATTTTTAAATGAACGGTTCTCAAGTACCGGTGTTCCACCCACATTCAGAAGCTCCGCTGTAATTCCATCCTCGCCCGAGGACTTGCCGTTTTTAAGGCGCTGGAGAGCCATTCTAATCTCGCTCAGACTGACGTCCGGGATATCATCGGAATAGTGTCGGATAAG
>DWHP01009396.1:0-10220 GCA_018247895.1 Parnassius honrathi | reverse complement strand
CGCACCCTCGGGTTGCTCGTCGAGCTGGTTACTCATGGGCCCTAACCTAGTCGACCTTTGTCGGGGCAACTGAGGGCCGTAACACTACTAAAATTATACAAAACAACAGAAAAATTAACGTAGGATTTTTAAATCAATTATGAATTTAATTAATCAAACATGTAAGTTATTTTTATCATTTGATTTATTAGTAAGTGGACGCAAAATGTCACTATTATTTATTTTTTACGTTAGATGACACTGTTTTGAAAAAGTGAATTGATTGATTGCCGACGTAGTTCAATTTATTATGCAACTGTTAAAAATTGTTTTAGGCTTTATTCGTAAATATTTTATTTATTTTCAAAAATATTTACTTCTACTTTATATGATTGATGATATAAAATGGAAATTAACATCGAAAACAAGTAAAATACTTAACCCTTCTGGTTGGGCTACAGGGGTTTTGGGTGTGATTTCGGGAACAATGACGCCAAAATTATTGGGTGCGAAAATGACGAAAGTGAACTGGATGCGCGTAATTAGACACAACCACAAAATGGCGGACGTTGCACGTGGCGGGCTTCGGACAATACACTTATGATAATCTAATTTACTTTATTAGCCGGCACGGCGGGAACATGAGCTGCCAAGGATAGAACAACAACTGACAAAAACAGCTCAAGATTTGAAGGAACAGGCGACCAACCCAACCGGAGTTGGTCTGTGAGAGGCCTCTTACTTAAAGCCTCGAGACTCGTGGCACTACATTTCCACTCGTGCGAGCGGTGCGCAACGATAAATGCACTTGGGCACAACAAAATTGCACTGTTCTAGCGGTCACCACGATATGTTCGTATTGGTTTGTGGCTCGACTGCCACAGGGAAGCTATTACAGCCGAGATCGCTCTCCCACTAGTTGAGCGGCGGCGGCACACGTCGATGACGGTCGGCCAGCGGCGTGCTTCCGGCCCTTCTATTTTTTTCTGGAGCGACCACCCGTTGGCCGAACAAAGTGACGCCACCATGTCTAGCACCCTATTAGGCATGCCCGTGCAGGAAGTGATCGGAACTGTGAAGGAAGGATATTGCCGGCTAATAAACTAATATGAATGCAGATGTGTGTTCATTTCGACGCAACTACCTTCTTTTTATAGATCCAAACACAAGACCCACACACGAAATTTCATGGAAATCTGTTTAGTAGTTTTTACGTGAATCGTGAGTTCGCAGACAGATAGACAAAAGTTCTAAAAACCACTAATTTAGGTTCAGTGCCCTTTATTTAGTTTCCTGGGCTTGTTTTTCCAGAAAACATTACAATTACAGACACGAATTTTCTACAGATTTATTACATGGAAATATTTGACGTTTTAATTACATTATAATTGCAAATAAGATTTTAAACATGAAACTGAAATTTTATTGAGGTTTACTCCTAACATTAAGTTAATTATTCAAACATTCACAAAACTCGACACGAACTTCGTTTCACGAAAAGAAAATTGATCCGATAGAAATGAATATTAGAATAGTTTCGATAGAGGACATAGTGTATCATTAGCAAACTTGTACTCTCGCTGTTCAACCGTCAATTTAACATCACAAACAATTTATGAAGCAAACTTCTTCGTACCTGAGCCGTCGGCTGCTTGTATTTACAATAAAGAAAAAAATACTGCTTATAAATTTTCTATTTATTTAACCTATTTTAAGCCAGTGTTTAACTAAAATCAATGTATTAAATAAAAATTATGCAATTCTATTCTATAGCACGAATGAGTAGGCTCGACCAGGGAAGGACCACTCTCTCACAGAATATCAGCGTGAAATAGCAGCTTAATACTGCTATGTTTCGTGAGTGTAGAGAACCGGAGACCCTATTCTGGAAAGGAGGCATTCTATCTTAGTCCTCAGGGATGAGAACAAATCTGGCATTTTGATTCTTCATCGAGGACCTATTTATATGTCTATGGACCTTTTTTATTTTAGTAAACTCATGGAGTGGTGAGCGCTTGACGCAAGTGCAGCAGCTAAAAGGGAAAAAGCTAGAATCTAAAATAAATACATATTATATGTAACAAAATATATTATGGTATAATATTGTAAGGAAATATATATAATATAATAATGTAACTATAATTTATATATACATTCGTATATTTAAGAGGGTGAAACACCCTCTTAAGTATAGTACAGTGATTGCTGCTGTGTTCTGGTCTTTATCTCTGTTCCGTTTATCCACTCATGTGATAATAACAGGCAGTAGAGCATTCCATCATAGTCCTCAGATGCGATGCATCTGTAGTTTTCTTTATTTGAAGTTGGCTGCAGGTGTCACTGGATTGTAGCAGTAGTATAAAAAATATTCTATTTTGCTATCGTTTGCGATGCAATTGAAAAAATACGATAGAATACGATACGATTATTTTCAACTTTGAGTGAAATCGAATCGATACTGATGTTGAAAATTGAATTGTCACATTTTGACATTAATGAAATCTATTATTACTGATATCTTAGTAGTAATAGAATGTAAAAAAAACGACGGGTTGTACACCGTAAGTGCCGGCCGAAGTAAAAACTTGAATATTAACGTTGTGCATTTTTGATATTTTGGAATGGTGAGGGAATAATTTTGCACGAATTGCTTTACTTATCAGTATAAAAGTACTATCATTTATGTGTTAGAATACAATTTTTATTTACTGCACTATCGTACACAAACATGACAATTTATATTAAATTAAAAAGTTTATTTCTCAGAAATCAAGCGCTGGCATACATTTTCGCCGCGCCGTAGAAAGAGAGGGGTATACTTCCTCTCCTATGCCGCGCCCGCTGTCTCTCTCCATCCGTCTTACGAATTTTCGATCAGGACACATGAACTGACGCGAGTTTGACATTTTTTATCCATTACAGAAAAAGCGTACAACGCCGCTAAAGAAGTTTTCACTTCAATAATAAAAACACACAATTTTGTATCACCGCATTTGATTAAGAATCAAAATGCAGACTCGTTAACAGCCTAAAGGACTATGTCAGAGACTAATTTAAATTAATATTTTATAGCTTAAGGGTAAAAATAAACATAAAAATCCATTTAATGGTAAGTGTGTCGTGGGATGTGGAGATCTACGTCTATCCTTGATGAATCAAAATGTAGACACGTTGACGACTAGAGTGCTTCGTTACCAGTAAAAATGGACTTTGGTCTAAAGTCACCATAAGAAACACAGCAGCATTATGCTGCCATTTTACGTTAGTATTCCGCAAAAGCGTAGTCTTTCTCTAGTCGAGCTGACCCAGTCCTGTTGCAGCCATAATATAGCTGCAGCGTAGTTCCACCACGTACCACCACCACCACCAGTATAATAACATATATGAGTTTAAATCCAATTTCGATCGAAAACCTTTCGATAGTCGATCATCTCCAAAAACCTTTCTAAAACGTTCGCCATCACGATATATACTGTAGTCAAAAATTCCAAAACAAAAGATTGTTTACAGCTCAAATACAATTAACACGAACATGAACATGAAAATGAACATCATACCCAACGTTCCGGAGGCGTTGAACGTGATCAAATATTAAACAAGCTGAAAAAGAATTTTTAATAAATATACGTTGATATTGTGTATACGTACAGTTTATATTGTGTTTTATTGAAATAGCTACAATGTAATTTAACCTGACTGCTCCGTAAGGTAATGTTTTCTGAGTGTACGTACGTATATATAAATATCTATTTCTTAGACACGCTCTGTTACCGTTTACCAGAAGGGGACCATTACAACAATCTATGATTTAAGACCTAAAAAGTCGCTCAGACAATAATTTTAGTAAATAAATATATTAAGTTTGGCCTCTCAATACATTTATGAAAATGTAATGATCGTATACAAAAGTAACATACATATAAATAATGATATTTATTCTGTAAACACTAGGAACAGACAAAAGCTAATAGTACCAGTTACTCGACTCTACCGAGGCAGTAAATCATTATTGGGGGCGATGTATACGCGTTTGCAACAAAATCCCAGAAAATATACAAAATTTAACTTGCACAACATCCAAAAACATTATTAAACTAAGTTTGAATAAAAAGGCTTACTACAATATTAAGGAATTTATGGATGATAATAACTCCTGGGATAGGTAATCGCTACCAAGCTATTTCTAATTTGTTTTGTGTTGTTAATTGTAACATACATGACTATAGCTTTTGTTTATTCAAAGTTCCGCTGGGTTTCCTGCTGGTTCTTGCCAGGACAGAATTTTTTTCCGACACAGTGGTAAATTAAAGAAGTGACTTTCAATAAGTATTATATTGAATAAAAAAGTTTTTGTTTCTGTTATTTAAAAGGCGCCTTGGATTTTAATATATGGTGTCATTAGATTCGTTTTAGTTGTGAAATTCTCACAGGGTATATAATCTTTTAATTTTTTTATAGAATACGGGTGACAAACAAGCACACAGTCTACCTAATGGTAAAGAGATGTCGTGGCCCATTGACAACTAGATAGAGTAATTAACGTCGATAAAGAATCAAAATGCACCTCTGAGGACTAAGATGAAACGCCATAATTCTAATAAAACGGGTCCCTCTGGGTTGTCTACACTCATCATACGAAACACAACAGCATTAAGCGTTTATTTTATGCTGGTATTCTGTGAGAGCGTGGCCGTTCTCCGATGAAGCCGACCCATTCGTGCTACAACCGTAATATAGCCGCAACGTAGCGCTGCCACGAATGAAACGTGTCGCTTTTTGGTTAGCTTTTTAGTTTCATCGAGTTTCAAATAGATAACTCTTCCACTTTTGTATTTCTATGTAAAAAGACGCGCTATCCATATACATCCAGTTTTTATTACGTGAATCTCTAAATAAATGTAAAATGAACACACATCAAAACAATCGAACATTGCTACATCCGACATCAGCCTCAAACGAGTATGGTCACAGATGTATCATCACTGAGTACTAACATAATTGCTAGACAGTCTGCAAGCGTATTGGCTGTGTTGTTGCGATCTTTTTACTATACGGTTTTCTCATTACGCAGTTTCCAGTAGCGTGTGCATGCATATTGGTGTATTCTCACCATACGTTCGAATTTAATTCACTAAGATAAATGTTGTTTTATCTTTTCCCTAAAAACCATGAACGGTATAAGTACTTAAACTAAACTGAAACGGTCTCCGTAGCCATAGATCCAATTGAAGTTGAGTGTATACTGAGTAATCTTTAATGTAATTCTGCACCAGGCTACGATAGAATTTCTAATCAGGTGAAATTTACTAAGCACCTGATAATTCCTTCTACTGTGCACATTTATGACCTGAGTCTAGAATCAGGTGTGTTTCCTGATTAATTCAAAGTTGTTTTTAATATATACAAAGGTGGAGACAGAATGGTGGAGATCCATCCTGTATATCTATTAATCAGGTCTTTATGTATATAGGACGTACATATTATGTACATATTATATTAGTATTTTATTAAGGTGTTATTAAGAATAAAGTTTTAGTAAATAAATAAATATCTAAGTTGGAAAATTCACATAGTTCGGTTTTTATGTCATTCGCCGCGCGCCGAATGAGGTAGGTCGAGAAATCCTTGAATATGCTCAGAAGTATATACGCAATGAATTAGATTAATACGGAATTACATATTTATAAGAGTGTCTAGCTGTGCCCGTGGGTTCACTCACGTATATCGTTTCTGAGCCGCCAGAATGACACCTCGCATATACAAGCACTCTTGTTCACTGCTGGTTTCTCTCGGTTCTCATCGGTTGGTTAGAGTTATGCGTCATTTGCGCGCCGAGCCGATTGTTGAATTATTTTAATTTTTCATTATATCTCAAACTATGTTTTCAAACAACATGGTATGAAGAGCAAGTTTATCTTCATAAAATTGTCTTGATGATGAAGTAATTTTCGTTGGTAAGAAATCAATATGCCAGGCCTAGTAATAACGCTCATAAATCACTTTTTAATTTTCAAAAATTTTTTGTCATGAAAAATCTAATTATGGCTTATGTACAAGAAACAGACATATGGTACATATCTCTAACTTTTCTTTAGGTGATCATATGATGATCAATATTTTTGTAGAACATTGTATTTACGTATTATACAGTTCGGGAGCGCTTTTTCATCCGACTTGCTTAACTTAAAGTATGGTGAGAAAACTGCCATATGCTTGTAAATGGCACTGAAACCTGTTTAAAAAAAAACTCTTTCGATAAACTGTGATGTGTGAAAACGAAATAAAGGGTTTTTCTTATTACTTAACTTACGCATCCATTGCAGGTGGGTCAAGGCCGTGCTCAGCGGCATTCCTCGGGGGAGGGCTATGTACAACAGTGAACTTGTAAAGGGAACCTTTCCGTGCTCAATTAAGGGCATTTGCTATAGAATCGAAGGTAGGTTATGATGCAGTATAGATACGGGGACTATCACAACAATACACACCAAAATAACCTTCAATATGTTTGATTCGAAACCAGATCCGCTGCGAAGAAGTTACATACTCAACAAGTATGTACTCCCCGACGAGGACGATGATTTAACATAGTCTCGTATTATACTAACAACTTATGTCGGTGTGCTATATTTATAAACGCTTAGTTTTACTTTCACGAGCTTTTTTCATGAAAACTTCATTTTATAAAACAAAATACTACTATTTATAAACAAGTTAAAGTTTTTTTTTCATTTTAAGTCATTCTAAGTTGCTGAATAATTAAAATGCACCTTGTATATAATGAAACGGAGCGTTACGGAGAACGAAACGTTTCTTGAACGTAGAAAACGGGGATTAGTGGGAACTCGTGAATGCCTAAGTTTCTCAGGAATGAAGTGAATTCACAGCGATGCGGCAGAGGGGTCGCGGTCGCATTCCATATGGACATTCCGTGACACCAAGGATAACCACCGTGAACCGAGTATCAACAAGAATTTTCTCATTTAAAAAAAATATAGGTCATGAGGTTGTAAAGAAAATCGAAAATCTGGTTTGTTGTCGACACCCATGCATTCGATCGAAACGGTTTGCTTCGTCGATCACAATTCGTACAGCAAAGGAGTAGAATAAATTGCCAGCATCTGCCTTTCTATTCCATTATAATATAGGCATCTTTAAGACATGAGTAGGCTTCTCAGTGCGCTTTACCATTTTTGTCGGCATCACAACTTACCGTCAGGTGTTATTATTATAAAGCACTGCTAAAAAGTCAGATATCACTGACACTTACAACACATTAATAAAAACCCGCGTTAAAGAACTCATAGTTGATGTGGAGAATCGACGCTTCGGGAAGTCTGCAGTCTGTGAACAGGATCGCCTCAGTCACTACATCAGATTTGATAGAACACAAATACTCGTTAAAAACATCGATTCCCCTCAAGGATGATTGCGAACATATCGAAATTTAGAAAAACATTTTGATTTAAATATAAAAGATTGCTGAGTGCTACCATCTTGCTTGGGATCCCATATTTAATAAAATTAAATCCCAAACCAAGCATACAACTATAAGACTTCAAGATTCTATAAGTTCTTACTGCGTAGATCGGACCGAACATTAATAATTTTATTCTGGAGGTAGCCGTGGTTTTAACTATAACATTGGGACGTCGAACGTCTCAGTACCCCCATTGCCAACGGTACGATATACTCGATAAAAAACTAGTTTTATTTAAACGTGTAGTGTTCGCGTAAACATAAGAAATTATTACATTAATTATATCTTGCACAAATACTTAGTACCGGTGAGATTCGAACTCGATGCCTCGAACTAAATAGACGAGTTGCTTTAATAAACTTATATTTATTATTTTACGTTTGTTAAAGCTTACAATGGTCAAAAAGGGTACACTCGCTCGTCGGGCTCACTCGCAAAAAAGAAGCAAAGTCCATGCTTCCATTATGTAGAAGAATAGAAATCCTAAAACGTGGACGTAGGTTTATATTTAAGTATGCACTGAACACAATGCAGTAGAATTGCCGAGCTATAGACGAGTGCCACTCAGATCTATTTCAGGGATCTTCAAGTTGAAGTTTTGTGATGCTTCACGGGCAGTCAGGCGTTAATAATAACATTTCAGTCCGGTAAGTGGCGCATTCCAAATTTTCAAAACATTTATTTATTGACTTATTGTTTGTGACGGATTTCCATATTTAAAAGCGCCTTCCTTGCCAGCCGTTTGAATAATGTGCATAAAAACCCTTTTTGAAAAAAAAAATGCTTGTTTAATTTTAAGTCATTTAAGATTTGCCAACGAATGACTTGTAATAAAAACTGTAACTGTAAACTGTGTCTAATGAAATGAATTGTTTAAGTGAACAAGACGTTTATTTTTAAATCGAAAATTAATGATAATTACTATTGGATCTTTTAGCTTTAAATATTAAGAACAAAAGTCGTAAATATATAAAATATTCCATAATGCATAAAGTATGTAATAATAGATCCCGTACTAATATTTATCGGTTTTTATAGTCACCAAAAGAAGTGTCATCAGCTACACACTGCTTAAATCGTCTGCAATGGACGCGAAACCATTGATTCGATACTACGAGAAGAACTCGAAGAAATGAAACATCTTAATCATAAATTACATGCTACGAAAACACATTAAGCTTGAATTTTCGTAGCATATGATTTCGTAGAACGCAGAAAAGCCGTAGAAACATGTTTAGCCTACAGCAATTAATTTGGATACGAAGCTTTCACGAGAAGAAAATTAATAAAAAAAAGGAATATAAACCATCTCAATTGGCTCATGGTAGGTATCATTGCAACTTTTCGTGCTTCATTTATAATACAAATAATTAATTGTATTTTTACCGTACATCTATCCTCGATTAATAATCAAAATAGAGATGCGTTGTCACTCCTGAGGACTAAGATGGAATGTCTCGTTTCCAGTAAAAAGAGATCTCTCCGATTCTCTACACTCACCATACAAAATACAGCAGCGTTACATTTAAATAAAACTACGACGTTTGGAGCACTTTATAGCACCCATGGTCACGGTAGGCACTTCAGTACCCCCCTGACCGTGGCTGCTGTAAAGTGCTCGAAATGTCGGGTATTCGCGTAAATATAAGAAAACAACAACATTAAGCTGCTATTATGCGCTGGTATTCTGTGAGAGCGTGGTCCTACCCTGATAGAGCCGACCCATTCGTGCTACAACCGTAATATAACTGCAGTGTGGCTCAACCACGTTCGTTCCTCTATGTCAATGCGTCACTATCCGAAGTTCTGGGCAGCTTTTGGTGACAGCTTGAGTCAGCAGACAGTCGTTTATAGCAGCATATCAAGGTGCCTCAGTAGACATAATAACTTGCGGTTCACATCACCATCGGAGCACTTGTATCATCGTTTCAATTAATAGTCTACATGCGCAGACATTCAATACACAAAATCGCATCACTTTTACGTATCAAAATCTAATTCAAACCATTATTCGAACGTTAAGACAGAGGCAGCAATTCATCGGCGGTCAAGTTCTCACCAAAAATACCCGTTATAATTAGAATTTTTGAGGGTGGCTGTCTCAAAGCCCATTAAATGATTTTTTTAATAAACTTTCCTAATTTTTTTTATTTTAATTTGTAGTGACAAACGAAGTTCACAATAGTCCGACAGATGGTAAGTGGCCACTGTGAGGTTTATGTATACCTGCACCGAACCTCAAATAAAATTTGGAGACGGGTTGGTCTGAGGGCTGGAAAGGAACACCTTACAGCCTATAGTTGTTTCTGACTGATGTTCCGATCCGAAGGTATACCCTTGAGATTAAATCACAGCAGTTTAGGCACTGCTATTTGGTACGGCAGATATACATAATGGACATCACACACGGTCAGTCCAACTGATTATTCCAACTGATCAGTTCAAACTAAAACTGTTGACATTTTTTTAAATATTGAATTTTCGATATATTGATAATTATAAATATATCAATATCGTAGTTTTATATATATGTTTATTTATCTATATATCCAATATTTAAAAAAAATATCAACAGTTTTATTTTGAACTGATCAGTTGGAATGATCAGTTGAACTGACCGTGTGTGGCGACCAATAAGAGTGTCGTATCTAGCCAGACGAACATTTTTACCCGTGTATAAAAAGGCACGTATGACAATACACGATACGAATTCCCACCTTAAATGCTTGTGTGTGTGTATATATATATATATATATATATATAT
>DWHP01009395.1:0-10220 GCA_018247895.1 Parnassius honrathi | reverse complement strand
GCATGAAGGGGTGCCAACACGACAACTTTTGAAAATATCAATTGTTCAAATCAGTCTATCTTTTAATCTGGGAAGCCATGGAATTTAAATCACTGTTTAATTTTGTTTTTTTTTTTTAGTTATAATTAATTTTTTCGGCTGAGAAATTACGGAAGTTTCGGTGTTTAAGCAACCTTGTAATAATATATTTTAATAAATACACATACACTTTGACTCACTCCGGGCTCGGCCACCGTCGTGAGTGAATTATTGTATCGTTTGTTTACAGCAGCTCGTGATGAAAAATATCGATCGCTGTAGAAATACAAAATATTCCAAAAACCAAATTTGATACATACTCGTATTTGACTAAGCTATTATCGAAATTCAAATCATATTAATTATATCTTTACGAGCGGCAATAAAACAATAAAATTATCAGGCATCCTTGACCTTGTCATTTTGCGGGTTCACAGGCTGATTTGAATTTGTTTGCTATTTTTTTTCTTACTATATTAGTTATAGTATACGACTTTGTGTTTTTATCTCTGTCCTTCTACTAGTTTTGGTTTTATATGGCAGCAAGCTTCAGGTACCCATCACCTACCTTATATTTTATTCATTCATGGTTAAACCTAGGTGTGGCTGGTTGCTCTCGGAAAAAAACGGGATTTAGTAAAGCTCAAATAATAATTAAAATGACCGAAACTTCTATTAACTTTGTCAAAAATACGAAACCTCAAGTGACCGATATTGGGTTAATAACTATGATTTCTGTCAAAAATACGAAAGAACGTAAAGTCAGTATTTAAAATAATAATAAATATTAACGACAGTTGGTTAATGCGGCTTAGTTGGAGGCGGCTAATCCTTGATGTAATCGGGTGTAACCGCTCCGGGATTTAGCCTTAACATATAAATGTGTAAAATGCTTCAACTATACAGAAAAAACTTCTCAAACAAATCATATAGTAATAATAAGAGGAGGATCTTTACCTATGAAATTGCCTTTCTGCGGTACTGGCCATTTCAAATCAAAATAATTTTTGTTTGGCTAAGAATTCTGATTTCAAATTAATTTTATTTGAATAACATGGAATTCTTTTTTTCAAAGTTAGTCATTTTTTCATTGATTAACCTTATGTTTTCATCACATTTGTATCTATATCGTCATCATGGATACGTTAAATATTTGAGTAATTATGGAACGAGTACTGTCGTGGCAACAACGCGGTACAAGCGGCACGCAACTTCAGCGACGTTAAGGGAGCGAATTCTGCAAAGGAATGCACCAACTGTTACTGATTTGCCTGCTCCCGTTCTGGAAATTTTGAGCTGAAAAATGAACTCGTGGTTACCCGAATACTTCGGTCGACAATGACGAATTAAAGGTGATTGTGGCAGCTGAAGATACTTAATATGCGGCTGAATTAACATTAGCTTTCAAAGTTAGCAACAAAACAATATTGGTCCATTGGCGTTAAATTGGCAAATTAAAAAAGCTTGACAAATGGATGCCCCACAAACTCAATGATCGCTATCGTGAAGTATGCGTCGAGACGTGCCTTGCACTGCTCAACAGGCACACAAACTAAGGAGTTTTGCATTGTTACTCTTTGTGACACTACCGCAGTGTGATTCTTTTTGACAATCGCAAGCACTCAGCAAGTTAGTCGGATCATAGTTCAGTACCTAAACAATGCCCTGAATGAAAACTTACCTCTAGAAATGCGATGGTCACTGTTTGGTGCTCTAGCGCCAGTGTGATTCATCACAGCTTCTTATCAAACAGGATGAGCATTACTGTAGATGTGTACTGTGAAGAACTGATTTTTAACAATGAACACAATGATGGAGAAGTTCGCATGTCTTCAACCGGCTTCGGTCAACCGCTCGTCCCCGCTGCTACTGCACCACAACGCGTGACCTCATGCTGCAAAACTGGGGTTATTCCGTTTATCTATCCTAAAAACATCCACCCTTCTTCTTCTTTCGACATTTTACTCTAAGCACAGTGTAACTCAGACACCTTAATTTTTAAAAACCACTAACTTGAACAAACATCAGATTACATATTGCCGCTACCGTTACCACAACATACTCGTACTATTAAAGTTCATTCCTTACGTATTGCGTTTAAATCAATTTAAACTACCTCGTTTTAAATAATATTATTACGTAGATGTAGCTTGATATCCCAGATAAATTCGTAACTTTTCATGTACATTTGCATTTGTTTTCTAAATTTCAGCAGAAGTGTTAGCGAAAAACCAAACAAAAAAAACAAACCAAACGAAATGTTTTTTGCAAACATTCCAAAAACGTTACTATTAGATGTTTGTCTTTAACTTCATTTTAAATTCTTTTAAGCCAATATTCCAATCAATCGGTAACCTACTGCATGGGTGATTACTTTGATTAATCGAAATATAAACAGAAAAAATAAAAAATATAGAAAAAATTGCGTTAACTTGTTTAATAAAAAAATGGAAATTTCATAGGTAAAGACCTAATAATAAATATTGCAGTAGGGAACTGTGAAATGGTTAACATCACTAAAAAAAATGTTTATTGCCAGAGGACACAGTTCGCCTTGCTGTGCCATTACAATGGTTTGACGAAGTGAACATGAAAGAGAAATGTGATTGTGATCCATTGCTCGCTTTAAACGAATCGCCGTCTACAACTAGCTCATTTCGGAAATCAAGCAAGTAAGTCCAACTAATAATAATTATAGTTCAAAATATAGACTTTTCTTCTTACTCTGGTCTTTTTATTACTTTACGAGTCTCAAACTAAGTTTCAAGTCTGGTTCATCGGGAAGTTAGTTTAAAATCGATTGCAAAATGTTTACCGAACAAGAGGAGAAAAAAGCGAATGTGGCAAAACAGCAAAGATTATTTTAATTCGATTGTGATAACATAAATACGATATATCGTCATCTGAAAACATTTATTTTGAAGAGCTGACAAAAGAGTGCCCCGTGCCATCGTGCCACTTCTAGTGCCACGAAATTGCTTTGCACTTTGCACTTGCACGCGGTAAACCCTTCCAATTCTTTTCATCATCATTAGTCCTTAATATTTAACTTGGACTTCTCCAAGTTTAGGAAAAATTTGCCTTAATAATCACGATTGGCGGACGGAATGACGATCGCTAGCACCCTACACGTTGCTCCCCGGAAGTCTTCTGGTATTTCCTACGAACAAGTAAAGTTACAACAAATTATAACCAATTATTATTTCCTGTGTGTTTGCCGATGACACTTCATTAATTTTCAAATTAAAACGACAGTTTCTAAATAACGACAAAATAAATAATGCTATAGCTAAGTTAGTTAATTAGTGTAATGTTAATAATTTGTATTTAAATGGAACTAAAATTAAATGTATGAAAATCGTAACTCCGCTTGTCAAACATGTTAATACTAATGTAATTTTAAATGGGGATGGGCTAAGTCTTTTTAATACCACCATTTTTCTTGGAACCAGACTCCATATATCGAAACTAGCTAGCAGACTTATTTATAGTTCTGCATCATATGCTGTAAAAAAGATAAGATCTCTTACCAGTGTTGAAACAGCTAGACTAGTTTACTTTAGCTACATATTTACATAGCATAATGTCGGTATCGGTATTTTGCTATGGAGACACGCGACTGACACTGAAATTATATTTGTTTTACAGAAGAGGGTCATTAACAATATATGATTTAAAACTAAGAGAGTCACTCAGACAAAAATTTCTGGAAATTGATATATTAACTCTGGCCTCTCAATTCATTTATGAAAATTTAATGTACATAAATAAAAGTACTTTTGCAAAAATGTAATTCTGTAAATACTAGGAACAGACACAAGCTAATAATAGCATTTACTCGACTCCACTGAGTCAGTAATTCATTCTTGGGACGATGTATACTCTTTTACAACAAAATCCCAGAAAACATACAAAATTTGACATACATAAAGTTCAAAATTTTATTAAACTAAGTTTATATAAAAAGGGTTATTATAACATTACGGAATTTATAATTGATAATTACCCTTGGGAAGGGAGATTGCTACCAAGCTATTTAAATTTGGTTTGTGTTGTTAATTGTTGTAAAATAGTAAAAGTTGTAAAAGCTTTTATTTAAAAAAATTGTCCCGCTGGGATTATTGCTGGTTCTTCCCAGGACAGAGGTTTTTTTTGCGAACCAGTGGTAATAAAATAAAAGTGACTTTCAATAGGTATTCTATTTCTACGCCAGTATATTGACAATAAAAAAGTAAGGCACGGGCACGCATTTCATTACTCAGAGAGTTTTAGGGCAAAAAAGTGCCTAACCTTAATGCGTGTTAGAGGACTTAATATATGTATGTTCGATATTGTTTTTCTCAGACATGTAGGTTTACTCACGATGTTTTTCCTCACCGTTGAGCACGTGGCAAATCAGCACTTCAAATTGCAAGTAACAATTTCCAGATCGAAACAGGAGTGCCCGTGTACTGTGAAATTTACCTCGAGCCCTAAGAAATACCACGTACCTTCACCCACCCGCTAGACTATATTAAAACCTATCAAGATGAGCGTAATTTGACACTTTCTTAGAAGAGAAGGTTCCAGATCCTACACCTTCATTTGTTTTAGAACCAACCGTGAAAACTCTAAGTTCTCGGGTTTAATCCCTCCGGATGTTCGGTTTCATTTAATTGTATCTTAGACTTCTTAACGAATACAAATTATTTTGGGATCTTATCGTACTTGGCTTGTAAGATAGGAATTTTTGAGTGAATCCTATCAATTATATCTGTAATCTGTAAGAGGGACTCTACTCTTAATCAGAAGATTTTGGGTCTTGAGTCTAATGGCAGCTAAAGTAGCTTCTTGTTGTATGTGTAGATGAAGCGGGGTTAGCCCCACTATAGCCTCTAAAGCGCTGCTGTTGGTGTAGTTTTTATGCAGCCTATGGCAGCCATACATGCCAGTCTCTGATAACACTGAAACTTAGTACTATAGTGGTGACTTCATTAGTTTTGGTTGACCATACCTGAGCGCCGTATATGATCACGGGCCGAATTACAATTGTGTACAGCAACAGAATAATTTATGTATACGTCAAACCCCATCGTTTGCAAATCATGTTTCTGCATTACCAAAAAGTTATACTAGCTTTGTTGATTTTGTTTTTTATGTGTTTATTGTAGTAGAGTTTACTGTCTAAGGTCTGTACTAAGTATCCTAACTATCCTAAGTATTTTACCTCAGAGGATAGTTGGATTTTTCTACTGAAATGACTTTGAGATGATAGTTATTTAGCATTCGTTTTTGTGTGAGCATTACTAGGACCATTTTATTTGGATTAACGGTTGTCATATTCCCTGCATCATCTCTCCACTATACGGAGAGCCACTTGGGTCAGGTCGCATACCATGCTTGCTGTCTTTCCAGAGACCTGTATTGTCAGGTCATCTGTATAACCTGCTGTGTAGAATTGATTGGCGTTTAATTTGCTGATGAGTTCATTATTGACCATATTCCACAGGAGAGGTGAAAGAACCCCACACTGCGGGCAGCCTTACTTGATCTTAATTGTTTGAGATTCACCAACAATCTTTACTGTTCGTGTACTGAGCATATTTACTATCCAGTCAATCGTACTACTAACTGGTTTAACTTTATGTTTACTTAGTGCACCTTTTATGCTGGAGAAGTTGGTTCTGTCAAAAGCACTTTCTATGTCTATGAAGGAGCCTAAACACATTGCTTTATTTTGGATGGCCTCTTCAATCTTTGTGAAGAACGTGGTGAAGTGCCGATTTTGTCGGTTTACCTAAGCTTTAGGCGTGTTGTTAGTCGTCTCTCCAACGTCTTTTGGAGAAAGGATGTGAGGCTAATGGGTCTATAGGATTTAGGGTCTGTATAGTCGCTTTTAAATAGGTCTGTATTTATTATCTCATTGTTTTCGTTAAATATCATATTACCGTCCTATAATAGGATGGTAATATGATATTTAATGGAAACTTACTTCTTCTTCTTACTTCTTTATCGGCTTTTAAAAGTCTAGTGCTTGACATAGATCTCTCCCGTTGTAGAGAGGATTTGCTTTAACCGTCGTGCCAGACGGATTGCCACGTAGACGCAGCTATCTTTCTCTGGTATTCTAGTATTTAACAACTAACGTAAAAGAGATGTTTAATACTATTAATCGAAAGGCATGTCATTTTATTGTTTCATGTCCGCCATCTCGTTTGAGCAAAAATACAGGTGACGAGGAGCAACGTCACATGTATGAGCCATCTGGTACTATAATCGGGAATTCTCATGCCAAGCATCACGAATCAAATAATTTCTAGAACGTAGGAAGCCCCTATCCAGTATTTGCTTTCACGGGATGAAGAAGAATAAAAAGGACAAAAAAGAAGGGAACCATTAAGGAACGATTACTTAGTTATACATCTAAACTGAATTAATGACCGACAAGGACCTCATTATAGAAAAGTTGATACAAAGCTCCACAGTGATGAGATAAAGTGGTACTTTATGCCCACATTTCACCATCTTCTTTCATGTCTAGGATAATGACCGATTCAGTTCGGACTAGCAAAACCGACATAAGATCTCAAATACCTACAGGCAACGATGACAGCTGCGCCTTTGTTATTATAGAAGTGGCTTTGCGACGTCCGTTTAAGAAACCAGTGTCGCCTCCGCATATATCTCAGTAAGCATATTTTTCTATTACTAATACTAGCTTTACCTATGAAATTGCCGTTACTTTATGAAATCTACTGATATACTGTGATAATCCTATAATGCATACATAATAGAACGGGGAAGTGGGCGGAGCCCGTGTAGCCACCAACATGTCACTTACATGACAATTCACACCTATAAATGTCAACACTATCAATCGTTTACAATTTTCGTGTCAAGCGTCGCTGCATGCAAATTATTTGAAAAATGACAAATTGTGTAATAATTACGTGTCGAAAGAACAGCAGGAAATATAATTTAAATAAAGGAGACATATTCTACAACCAGTAATTTTGTGAATATTAGAAACAAAATAAAGAAATATTTATGTGTCAAAAACTTTAATCAAAAGCCTAAAATATGTTTGTAGTAGTGATGACTGATAATACGACGTAATTGCTTGTATGTGTGCTCCCGGTGATGTCGATCCTCCTACAAAATAAGGTCGATAACCATTATATTGTGTATTATAGTGTTCTATGAATAAACCACATCGGCGCTGGACCACCAAACGGTTACCACTATTTTCCAGGGGTAAGTTTTCGTTTAGGACATCGTTTAGGTGCTGTACCAGGATCCACTTAGGATTGTGAAACATAACCCATTTTTCGTCGCAGGTAACAATGCGGTTAAAAATTTCTTTATTCGTCTGCCTGCCTGCTGAGCAGTAAAAGGCCCGTCTCGATGCGTACTTCGCGCTTGTGATCATTTAGTTAGCGGGGCACCCATTTGTCAGCTTTTTTACCCTGCCAATTTAACGCAAATGTACCAATATTGTTGCCGCAGATTGAGTATCCTTAGCCTTGCCTTTAATTCGTCCAAAGTTAATTTTTCAGGTCGAAATTTCCTGAATGGAAGTGAGCAAACCAATAACAGGTGGCGTATAATTGTAGTATTCGCTCCGTAAACGTCGTTGATGTTGCGTGCTGCTTGTGCCGCGTTGCTGACACGATGGTTTTTTTTAATAGCGTTGGGTGACAAACGAGCACACAGTGCACCTGATGGTAAGTGGAGGCTGTGGCCCATACATTTCCACATTTATCCTCAACTAAGGATCAAAATGAAAATGCGTTGTCAGCCCTGAGGACTATGATAGAATGCCTCAATTCCAGCAAAAAAGGTCTCTAGTTCTCTACACTCACCATACGAAACATAGCAGCATTACGCTGCTATTTTACGCTGGTGTTCTGTGAGAGCGTGGTCCTGCCCCAGTCGAGCCCACCCATTAGTGCTACTACAAGTATGATATAGATGCAGCGTGGCTCTACCGCGTAAAAAAGACGGTACTCATATTCCATAATTACTCAAATTTTTGACGTATCCATGATGACCAAAATATTCAAATACGATGTAAACATAATGCTAATCAATAAACAAATGACTAATTTTGAAAAAAGAATTCCATGTTTATAATAAGATGTCATGTAAAATTAATTACCTATATGTGAAATAAAATTAACTTGAAATCAGAATTCTTAGCCAAACAAAAATTATTTTGATTTGAAACGGCCAGTACTGCAGAGAGGCAATTTCATAGGTAAAGACCTACTATAAATTACTATGCACAATCGTACCAAGAACAATTTGGTCGTTTAATATTGGCATTTTGATAATTTGATTCCTTTAAAAAAAGTTCTTCTTAAAAATCATCATTGGCTTTATGTTATCAAGTAGAACTATATGATAATTTAAGTTTTTAGTAAAAGTTTTTTTTAATAATAGTTTTTTTACACTTGTATTAATTCCAATGTTATTATGATAATAAATATTCATAACCTTAGTTATAAAGAAAGCCCGGTAGATATGAAAACTGTGTTATAATAGTCCATCCATCATCCTATTTCATCCTGTGGATGTCGTATGAAATGCCAGAATTTATGGCTTCCAGTAGAAGGCGATATAACTAGCCCATTTACGCCAGACGTAAAGTACGCAAACCGGTGACGCATCGGCATCGAAGGTGCGAAACGATTTAACATGGGAGAGCCACACTGCAACTATATTATGGTTGCAACACGAATAAGTCGGCTCAATCTTAATGCTACCTGTGTTTATGATGAGTGTAGAGTACCTTAGACCTCCCTTAGGCCTTAGAAGTGACAATTCAGTTTTATAAATGTAATCTGTGGGAGACATCGTATCTACGATATGATGTTTAATCGAGTATAGATGTAGTTATCTATGGGCCGTAAAATCCACTTACCTTACTTAATTACTTATGTAGATTGTATACTCATATGTCACGCTTTTGCTATAATAAAAAAAAACAAGAAAAATCATCATGGCGTAAACGAATAAGTAAGCTAAAGTGTCATTGGGCTAGTCATTAACTTTGAAAAACGACAATGTGGTACAATACTTTTCGCGCACAAAATTTTAACGTTATGGCCTTGGAATTACTAAAAATTTCGTTTAAGATTACTATTCGACAAGGGTAAGTGAACACTTAATACAATACACTAGCAAAATTTTTCTGGAAAATGATTGATGATAACAAGAACGATACTTGTAATGTGTCTAGAGCTCCACAATAATTCGATCTTAAGCAAACGTAAATGCAGGTATATTTATTATTTTAGACTTGAAATTAAAGAAATGCTAAAGGAGATGGAAGCTCAACCGTGCCAACGAGAATGCACAGGACGTGGACAAAAAATCAAAGACTGGCAAAACACAGTAAAAATTGCTGCAAACGCTTTGCGCAGGATCCCATATTATGGTGATGACTATTTTTCTAGTTAAATAAATATATCTCTAGAACAGATTTCACGAGGCAGGTGGGTGTTAAAAAAGTAAATGTCTTTAAAAACAAATGTTGTAACGCAATACATAAAAGTATGAATTGTATAACAATAAATATAGTACAAGCTAAACCATATTCATCATCATCATTACAGCCTAATGATGAATGATGCCTACTGAACATAGCTCTCCTCCCATATATTTCCTTATTTGATTATATCAACCATGCCACGCTTGCCTTACATGTTAATTAGTTTGTCGAATCTTACGACACCCATGAGCCACTCACACACACGTAATATGGCCACCAACGTACGACTTATGTACTATATTCAAGCTACAAAATACCTTTGGAATATAATCTTTGAGTATTCAACCAACTGGAGAGGCCATACGCGTTAATTCCTAAACTAAAATTCTGTCAACATCAGTGGGGCGCAAGAAAAATACACAACTGTATACTTAACTACAAATGCAAAATTAAATCGCGTTACTATAAACTCACACTACAGCATTTGTGTTTGTGTTCATTGCGTTTGCGCATACCATCAAATTGTACACGTATTGATACACTGATGGCGCTGACTAAATGCGTAAGCAACGTAAGGCATGGACTATGTCGATATTTTTATCGATAAACAAATCACCATAGTCCGCATAAGTTTTTATTTGATTCTAAGTAGTTGTTACGGCCCTCAGTTGCCCCGACAAACATCGACTGGGATAGGGCCCATCAGTACCCCAACTCGACGAGCAACCCG
>DWHP01009394.1:0-10220 GCA_018247895.1 Parnassius honrathi | reverse complement strand
AAATTTGAATCATCTTCATCTAAACTCTTTGTTTTATTTTGTTTTAGAAAACAAAGTTCTTGTTGAAAAACCCTTTACATTGAAGAGCACATAATATATATGAGATGTCACACTTGAGAGACTAATATGTTACCTTGCTCTTTATCAACGTGTTGTAGTTAAAGTGATGTGCATGAATCTTTAAAGTATAGGACTAGAATAGAATATAATCATTTTTGTTCAATATAGATTACTTGTCCTAATTCTTGTTGAAAGTCACTTTTTATTGATGTATATATCTCAATGTATTTTTACTTTACCACTGGTTCGGAAAAAAACCTCTGCACTGGGAAGAGCCAGCAAGGAACCCAGCGGGACTCTTTTTAAAGCTTAATTTACAATATAATGTTAATATAGTTGTTGTGAAAACATTAGAAACAACATGGCTCGTTTCTAGTAGAAAGGGTCTGGGGTTCTCTTTCCTCATCATCATCATCATTAAAGCCCTTCACGAGTCTACTACCGAACATAGGCCTCCTAAAAGGAATATCACGAAGCAGGGTCTTCAGCTATCTTCGTCTATCGACTTCCTACATGTCTTATCATGTCTTACTTTACCTAGTGAGGGGTCGCCCTACACTTCGCCCACCGGTACGAGGCTGCCAATTGAGAACCTTTTTTCCCTATCGATTGTCAGGTCTTGGCCAGCCCATTGCCGGTTCAACTTACTAATCCGTGGGGCTGTGTCAGTGGATCTGGTTTTACTGCGGGTATCCTTATTGCTAAGCTTATCGCTGAGCGATTTTGAGTTTCCTCATAGGGCCAGCAGTGAAGAACCACGTCTCGGATCCATAAAACCAGTTTAAAGTAGCAGCTTAAGACTGCTATTTTAATCTGGTATTCTGTGAGAGCATGGTCACAGCCTCGATCGAGCCTACCCATTTGTTTAACAAATAATATAGCTGCAGCGTAGCTCTACCACATAAAATAGAAGTGCCGCCAAATAGGAGTACTTGCTGTATTACGGTCTGAAGGGTATACAGAGCCAGTATAATATCAGACTGTTATTCATTCCAAGGACACCAATAGCCACTTAACATTACTACTGGACTGTAACTTTGTTTATAGGATAAAGTGACAAACGAGCACCCAGTCCACCTGATGTAATTGGATGCTGTGGTCCATAGACATCTACATCTATCCTCGATTACAAATCAAAATGCAGATGCCTTGTCACCCGTGAGGACTAAGATGGAATGCCTCGTTTCCAGTAAAAAGGGTCTCCCGTTCTCTACACTCACCATACAAAACACAGCAGCATTAAGCTACTATTTTACGCTGGTATTCTGTAAGAGCGTGGTCTTTCCCCGGTCGAGCCAACCCATTCGTGCTACCACTTTGCTACTAATATAACTGCAGCATGGCTCTACTACGTATGTATTTCATTTACCCTTACAGTTTTATAAGGAAAGTACCATTAAATAAAACAGCTAAAAC
Organism: Parnassius honrathi; assembly: GCA_018247895.1. Classification (NCBI taxonomy): domain Eukaryota; kingdom Metazoa; phylum Arthropoda; class Insecta; order Lepidoptera; family Papilionidae; genus Parnassius; species Parnassius honrathi. The sequence goes on along the minus strand of DWHP01009394.1, from coordinate 8,744 downwards.
AACGAAATAAATTGTACACGCTGTAAACCAGAATTCAAAAAAAAAACACAGCATGTTTTGTGCCATGCTAAGCAAAAACGTAAATACAAAGGATATTTTATTTCTGGGATCTAAATTGTACAACGCATCACAATACACAAGACGTTAATTATACAGATCGTTGCTTCCCGTTGCTCTGAGCTTCCAACGTTGATTAAAATTATATACTTGAGTTTTTACATGCTCGTAACATCAGTACTGTGTTTTGCGGAAAAACGCTTTACTTTATTAAACTGAATAATCCGCAAGATTTAGGTTAATTAGGGTTACATTAGAAAAATAAACAGCATTTAATACTTTCAATGTACCTTTTTAAACTGACGTCGACAAAGAAGAAAGATTCTCAATTCGTCTATATATTTTCACGTATGATTTGCCGTAACTTGTTTGTTTATGAACCGATTTTAATATTTTTGTTTTGTTGTGTAGTCCCTTATAATTACTTTCAGAAAATAATTCACCCATAAGCATGGAAAACAAGGGAATAAACCAACCTGTGTTTTTTTCCGTCAAGATTTATGACAAAAGAGTTTTTCAAACCAGTGGTAAAAGTAAGAAATAACTTAAAATTACTTGTGATCTACATTGTTAATCAATGTCGTGAAGTGGCGGTGTTAGAATATCCACTAACCCATATAGTATCGTGGGTTTTGTGAGAAGCGACATTGGAAAACGAAACCAGGAGATGGGCAGCGGCATCTTCCCGATAATAACTCAAAATAATAAAAAAACTGTGGCAAACTATGGAAAAAACCACCCTAGGAGGCAATATATGGCAGTCACTTATGTTCACCAGGGTAGTTTATAGACTGTGATAGATAGATATTGATTACACTTCGAAGGAAAAATAAATTACAAAACGACTTCCAAAATAGAAAAATAATAATTTGCACATAATAGCTTCAGTAATGGCAGTCTTATTTATTATATATACACTATCTATTACCACCGAGTTCAGAAACCATTTAGTTTCATATTCTTTTTAGTTTTATAAGTCGGTTGTTATGCAATTTTTTTTAAAGTTTATTTTCTATATGGAAGTCATATTACATATTATACGAACATTAGCAGCCAGCGGCAAGCAAATTTATTGTGGTCGTTTTGCAACCACTACATAGTAATATTGCGAAGATAAAAGCGTTTTTTGCTCTTTTCTGCACAATGTGTTTACGAGTATACTTGGAAATTTATTGTCGAATAAAATACATTACACGAATACAAACGAAAATATAACAGTAAAGTTTCCTCTATCAGTTTATATTAATATAGAATTTACATTTTGCTAAATTTAGCATAAATTAGCATGCATAAAATTTAATGCAAATTAGTTGTCTTAGAACGGAACAGGATTAGACATATAAAATTTTCATGATAATTTATTAGAGCTATAAAAACAACAATAACATATATGAAATTTATATTTCCTTCTTAACCAGTGACTGGTTTCCCACACGAAGTCATTATACCGATAGTTTGTATCTGAGGAGACTAATTTTTAATGTAGCAAAAACTCCTGGTCTTCGTACGAGATACTATCACAACAGTGCTTGCCCTCCTGTGCTCCGGTACACATGACAAAGGAGCCTAGTTTAATTACATACTTATGATTAACTCACGCCATGATAATGCAGCAGAAAGGACGCTATGGGACATAGACATTTACACATTTTCACGATTAAAAATGACAATGCAAATGCGTTGTCAACCCTGACTACTAAAATGGAGTGCCTCGTTTCCAATAACACTCACTATACAAAATACATAAGCATTAAGCTCATCATCATAATATAGTACAATTGCAGCAACATAAAATAACTACTGCATGGCCATACCACGTACGTTTATTTTACGAATAGGTTAAGATTTCCAAATATTTTTTTAGTAATACCAAAACCTATATTAAGTTCTTTTTTTATTAATTTTTTACAATAATGGTATGCCTGAAGATTACAACCATTTTTAACATCGTAGAATGACAGCTCATTTGCAATAAATATAAAGTTTATGCTGTTATCTTACCGTATCACACGATGAATAGTAATTTTATATGAAAAAAAATTCGCGAGGAAATCTATACCGCATGAGAAAATAAATCAGGATAACGCATGAAATATGCTAATCTACTAACGTTAATAAACCATGGTAATACCCACAACAGTAATCACCAGCTACTCAAAAAAAAAAAAGCTTATGCACATCTGTAGAACGTTTGTAAGCTTTTACTTACTTTTCCATAGAGTAATATATTATATCTTAAAGTGTGGAAAGAAAAATAACGAGGAATAGTAAAATATATACCTTGATTTTGAGCTGTTTAGCATACCGATTATTATATCCAGAAATTTCATTTTATTATTTTTGAAAACTTACATCCTAAACCGCAATGAGTACAGGAAAAAATTAACTGTCCCATAATAGCTTACGAAGTCAGTAATGATATGTCATGGCATATAGGAGAAGTAATGCCCTGGCTTCAGAAGCTACGAGTATATTGACGCAATTATCATTTTTAAAGTTGGGCAATTATTTTACCCTTCTAATTGTCTGCCGAATATCTCAAGTTCAAGGTAACAACTAAAATGTGGTCTATACTATATTTATATTAAAAACTTTATACTTGACTTTTCCACCCGTAGGTGTGAAATATTTTCTTAAAAATTATATCGGACCATCGCGAAATATCGGTTCAGGTTCGGTTAACATACGAGTACATGAGAGTACGGTTATTTTCTACAAAATGAATGACGAATTAAAGGGGCACGTAAAGTATTGGATAGGAGGTAGAAGAACTAAAATACATTTCCTTATTAAGTAATATGAAATCTCCTTAAATAAAATCGCTTTGTGATATTTCTTGTTGTATATTATGTATTTTTAATCATTTATATACATAAAATGCACAATAAGAACGCATTTCTTCCGTTTGCTCTTCAATAGAACTGGCTTGTCATCATCATACAACAAAATATTCGTATTGATAGAGCGGCATATTGAAGGTTTGAGTACAAATGCGGCGTAATTTTAAAATCATTTCACTTTTCAATTATACAGAAATGTTTTATGAGAAGCGAACTGAAACGACGTCAGCCAATGAATAGATAAAAGGTATTTATTCTCTGCCATTTCTATTTAAATTATGAACACGAATAACCTATTTATATAAAAAGTAAGTCATGAGCTTATAATTTTTGAACTTTGTAGAGCCATACTATAGATATATTATGGATGTACCACGAATAGGTTAGATAGACCAGGTAAGGACCACGCTTTCACAGAAAGCGTTTTGTAGGTTCTCTGGTGACACTTTTTACTGAAAACGATAGGTTACACCTTAGACCTCAGTGGTAACAACACAACTACATTTTAGATTTTAATCGAGGATAAATGTAGATATATCTCACAGTATCCACTTACCAACAGGTGGACCATAGATAATAAATACACTATATACCAGAGAAGGTGAACTATGTACTCGTTTGTCAACCTATGAAAGAATTTTAAAAATGACATTACATTTGAGACAGTAGTCATTTATGCTGTGTTTAGCCCAAAGTAATGTAGTAACTACACCACATTATATATAAATAAATCTAGTTTTTAAGGATTTTATCGCGTGTATTAACTTATTTTATTCCCGACGTTTCAAGCACTTTGCAGCACCCATGGTCGAGGGAGTAAGGGGTACTGATATTTTACACGTCCTTATGTCATAGTTAACGACGGCTACCACCAGACAGATAATTTTTTTTAATTTTTGTTCCGATCTACGCAGTACGAAATTATAGTATCTTGAAGTTTTACAGATACTGTATTAGTTTTATTTAAATGTGCAGTGTTCGCGTAAATATATGAAAGCATTACTTCACAGCGGGCGTGATTAAAAAATGATATAAAATGGCAAAATGCAGTCGACTTATTCGTATTATCATTTACTGTTAAGGCTTTTTACGAATGTAAGCAAATTGATTCTCTCTACACAGACTGTACTGTTGAATGTTTAATTCACTTAATAAACTTAACACTTTGTTTTAAATGCAAATGAACTAAGTAAAGTTTATTTTACTCATTCCGAGTTTAAAATGACTGAAAAAGATCTGATCGTTAGTTAAATACGAAACATGTCGTTATAGTGTTATGAATTTGTTACAATGTAGGACCGAAGCAAATACTTAAAAATGCATTCCTGTAAATATGAATAATATCGTCATCATCAAAGCAATTTTAAAAAAACAGGTACACAGCTGAAGTGATCGACGCAAACTTTTTTTAAATATTGTTTTTTTAGCACTATGATTTTCTCCCGTATCGTGGAGGCGTTTTACATGGGTAATTGTTCAGTCCCGCTACAAGATGGTGGGACTAATGACTAGGCTAGATTTTTTTAATAAAATAAGGGTGACAAACGAACACACAGTCCACCTGATGATAAGTGGATGCTGTGGCCCATAGACATCTACATTTATCCTTGATTAAGAATCAAAACGCAGATGCGTTGTCACCCTTGAAGACTAAGATGGAATGCCTCATTTCCAATATAAAGGAGTCTCCGGATCTCTACACTCGCCATACGAAACATAGTAGTATTGAGCTGCTATTTTACGCCGGTATTCTGTGAGAGCGTGGTCCTATCTCGGTTTAGCCGACCCGTTCGTGCAACAACCACAATACAGATGTAGCGTGGCACTACCGTGTTAAAACCTTTGTAGGTTTATATAGAGTTAATTATAGGACCTAGAAAAAAGAGCGGACAGAGGGTCGCTAAGAAACAATCAACGCACTGCAATGGCGGCCGTTTAACTATGTGTGAGGAACAACGCGAGCGCGGATTGGAGTGTATGGCGGGCGGTAGACTTACTACGGTGTGGATGTGTGCGTGTCGGCTTGTTTCTACTAGCTAACTGACTTACTATGGATGCGTCAGCAATTGTTTCAAGAGACGTCGTCCGTCCTTTTTTCTAGGTCCATGTATATAAGTTATTATATATGTATATCCGTCGACGTAGAAATTTTAATAGAAGTAGCTGCACTGCTGTGTTCCATCCAGTCCGAAGTGTATGAAGAACCAGTATAATTATAAATTGTGAGGCATTCCATCTTAGTCGTGAGTAGTGATAATGCACCTGTAGCCGTCTTTGTTCTAAATTGGCTGCAGTTGTCCATGGGCCGAAGTAATCAATAATAGCAGGCGTCTATTATTTTGTTTGCTTCTTAAATTTTATAAAAATAAATAACTACAGGCTAGGTTTATGTGGGATTCAAACCCGCGGCTCCAGAGCAACGGAGGCAGCCACTACGCTACCGAACCTTCTAAAAATATAAGTGTTTTTTCCTCTTTATCAGTCCTTCACAACTCACTACCGGACATGGACTTCTACACTCTCTTCTTACAGTGTAAAAAGATTTGCCTTAATCATTACGTTTGATAGGCGAATTAGCGATTGCATTATAGTAGATTTATCGTATAGGTAAAAGTTTCACAAAGTACATCTAGCGTATATACAAGATGTAATACCGCCATCTATTGAAGGCAATGAGGTCTTCAGGTCCGTTCCACAGTCAACTCTCACGACACTAACAGATTTTTTTTATAGAATAAGGGGGTGATAGATTTTTAAATCTGCAATAAACAAAATAAACAAATTTGTAATAATTTTTATTGTTATCTTCATTATTTTTATTTATCCTTGCGATGTGTAAGAGCCTTTTTTTGTTCAACCTAATATCATCGTCATTTTCATTACAGCCCTTCACAAGTCTACTGTTTAACATAGGGGGAAGCCCCACAAAACACCACAGACATAGTATTCTGAACTTTATTTTCTTAAATACATTGTATGAGTAATTGATATTTCACACTAATCATCCGACCTCGTATCGATATAACGAAATTTCGGTTTAATTAAGCACTCATATACACACAATATTTTAAATTAAATGTACTTTTGATAATAACGTTAAATTTCTTGGCTTAATTTACTAAGCACAATAAATTAAGCCGGAGGAATGGTCTTGAATATAAGTTAATAATTACTTTTGAACTAATCCAATAATTAATCTTTCGCTGGATATTTGTTACCTCGGCACATTGAAATTTCATATCTTATTTCATAATGAAACTTGAGAAAATGAGTATATTATATTATAATATAAAGAGTTTTGGGCAATATCTTAAATATTACATGAACATTAACATCAAGGTTCGAGCAAATTTATTAAGGTCGTTTTGCATCTTTTACTTAAGCCAATGTTGGCTAATAGACGAAAGTTCTTCTAATTTCGTTCCTAGCTCGTATTCGTTAGTCTTAGAAGTCCAAATATTTCTTTATCCTGATGTGAGCACCTGCAATGCATGCATGGTTTTTGGCACTATAATTATTCTTGATTGGCTTTCCTACTGTTTCACTTAATAGTAAGATGTAGCCAAAGATGGTAAAACGCACCGGTTTAGCTTTTTAACTCTTGTCTTAGAGATATATATATTTCGTAATCTAAGGGAAAGTGAACACTGACAAAATGTTCCATTTCATTGCTGTATGTATGAAGCAAAACGTTCGTGGTCGAATGCGTGGTATGTCGACAACAAAAGGGCGGAGACTTGCCGAGCGTCTGCGTATCCGATCGATGGTAGATGTGAAAGGGTGGAATTAGATCAGATATCTAGTACAGAATGTCGCAAAAATAAAATCGGCTTGATATAAACTTTAAAAAAATAAAGATCATGTCTTCAAATGACTAAAAGTAATAAAATATTTTTCAAAAAATTTAAAAGTTTCTCAAATCGTCACCTTTCTTTTAAGTTCTTTAAAGTAAGTTTATTTTTATTTTTTTTAAATATTTTTTTACATAATAAAAGTTGCATAATATATATAGTTACTTAAAAGGTTACATCACCAAATTTTCTACACCTTGTGTTGGCATTATTCTTTAATTTCAAAAGATTCCCGTTGGAGGTACATCTTATTTAAAAAATATTTAGATCAGTTCACAATTGGCGAAGACACAGCGTAACATATTATGTACTTTCAAAAATCCTTATTTGGATATCCTTTACACGTAGTAAATGTTACGGCCGAGAGTTGCCCAGAAGAAGGTCGACTGGATTAGGGCCCACAGTAATCCAATTCGACGGGCATCCCAGGGGAGTGCACAAAGGCTTATGGAAATTTATTATATAATGGATGCAAGCCAATAAAATACTTACCTAGTTCAGGAGTAGGGTAGACCTCCAAGATTCGTCAGTGTGGTGTGAAGGTCGTGTGGGTGTGTATGTGAAAGAACGGTGTGTTGTGTTTAAGCTGACTTCACCAAGGTGGCCGGACAAACCCGCCGTCGCTGCACCGCTTCAAGGGCCACCCTCACTTCCAGGTGACGAACTCCAGTCTAACGTCACTTAGCACAAAACTATAGTCTAAGAGCAACGCAACTCCTTTCAATTCACAAAGTTTAGAGTTCAATCGAACAAGCGAATTCACTTTGTACTATACAAAACGCTACGTAATTTGCACCTCAATGTCAAAGCCAGCACAAAAGTTCCTTTATTCACTACAGATAACACGATCGAATATTCTAGTCTATAATACTATAGCGCTTCCGTGCGATATCAAACCGCCGCGTAGGCAACTAGTCGACACAATTAACAGCAAATGAAGTTAAATTAATCACGAGATCTCAAACAAACGCCTCGACCTATATCTTAATAGACTAACACGATATCGGCCGATCTATTTTACAAATTTTAACTCCGCGCCGCGACGTAACAGGGCTGACGGGTCATCCAACTACGAACCACACGCTCTCAAAGGGAACTTCAAGCAAACTGTCGCTTAGCTGCGCGGCCGCCGCTCGGGACAGGAATTTCTCCCCACGCCCCGCTATCAATAGTTTCACCCCGCTCGAAGCTAGCGGCGTTGAGCGTAAACACAAGGCTATAATAACATCTTTTTGATTATTATTTTTTTGCGTTATCCCCACACTAGGATTTTCTCCTGCGTCGTGGAGGCAGTTTTTATATACATAAATTGCACAAGGACAAACATCCAGACCCGGAAAAATTACTTGTAGGCCATACAAATACTAGCGCCGTGCGGGATTCGAACCCGCGGCCCTCATCGCTATAACTCACTGTTGAGCTACTGCGCCACGTAGCCTTCAAATCTATACATATATTTATATTGATAAAATCTCCAACATCTAACAACAACAACCCACAACTACAGCAGTATGCGTATGTCCCTGCCTCCCGAACCGTATCGTGCGATAGAGTTGCAAGTCTCTGAAGCAATTGCCTACATTTCTTTAACGGAATATTGTTTCGGGCGATAACATTTTTACCCCCCTAAACCTCTACGAAATGAGATAATTTTGGTCTCATTAGATTCAATATACCTTAGTCTAGGTCGTTTGCATGGTTTTTTTTGTAAATCAGTTTAGTTTAATTAAGAAAAATAAAAAAGCTAGAGGAAGTTTTTAAGTCAGCTTCAAGAAGCTTCAGGAAGCGGATACTGCGGACAAATATCATGCGAGGGTAGCCGAAAAGCTTGACACCATCGATGGCAGAAAAGAATTTGTGGAAAGAACATGGCAGAACCTTAGGGATGGAATGGTAAGTGCAGCGGAAGAAGTATGTGAAATGACAAAAAGAGGTAGTAGTAAAAGAAGAGATGCATGGTGGAATGATGAAGTGAAAGAAGCTGTAAAGAAGAAGA
>DWHP01009393.1:0-10221 GCA_018247895.1 Parnassius honrathi | reverse complement strand
GTAAAAGGGAAGTATGACATGCCTATTGTCAAGCTCCCATGATTCCCACCGAAACTAAAGAAATTTCAAACAGCTCTTTTAAAATTTGATTTACCATGTTGAAGGTACTCAGCGGTTAAGAAAAAAAATATGTAAGCAAACCTACTTATTTAAAATTTAATAATCGATTTGTATTTGAATGTAAAATAAAAATTATGCGATATTAAAAACGAGTAGGGATAGTCTAAAAACAACTCAATATCGAGTAACGTAATTTTTCAATTTCACGACAATGTAAATTTTAAAACATTTTGGAACTGCAAAAGGGAAGTATAACATGCCTACACTTATGACTCTCGCCGAAACCAAATAAATTGTTAAAAGCTTTTTAAAAATTTGATTTTCCACATTGGTTAACTATTTTCGTTTTTTCACTAGGATATTAGGGTTTATATATATTATAGAAACGTTAGTACGTTATTCTTTATAATTTTTGTTTACTTCGTGTTGACTACACAATTATATCATTGTAGAACACCATTTTAAATTATTTAATTACAAAAATGTCCTTGATCACTTAACGCCACCATTGAATAAATTCGTACCTACATATACTTTGTACTCATACTTTTTATATAGAAGATGGGGCAAACGAGCACGTGGCTCACCTGATGGTAAGTGACTACCACCGCCCATGAACAACTGCAATACCGGGGGAAATGCAGGTGCGTTGCCGGCCTTTTAAAAAGGAGTGGGCTCTTTTCTTGAAGGTCCCTAAGTCGTATTGGTCCGAAAAAATTGCCGGTGGCAAACAATTCTACAGAGAATTTTTACGAGGAAGAAAACTCCTAGTGAAACGCACCGTGCTGGACCACCAAGCACTTAGATGGTTAGGGCGGTATGTTGATCTTTGACGCGACGTGCGTTCATGAAACTTGGCGGCTGGGATTAATCCGAACAATTCCTCAGAGCACTCACCACGGTAGGTGCAATAGAGAACGCAAGAGGATGCAACATCCCTTTGCAGCGCCAGTGAATCGAGTCGATCACAATGAACTCGGTCGTTGACGATTTGAACTGCTCTGCTTTGGATGCGGTCAAATGTAGGGAGCTGCCACTAAGGTATCCTGGTTATGTTACCTATGTACCATACCATAGGTATGTACCGTTGTTTTCTATGCACTTTTGTCATCTCATAGGTAGTTGATTTGCTAAAAAAACCTACACTAAAAACCCTTTACTAAAAAAACCATAGGGGTGAGAATCAATAAACTCTTTGAAGGCGGTTTGGACTGCCTCATCGGAGTTGAATTTTTTTCCTTGTGAAGTTGTCCAAATTCCGGAAAAAATGGTAATCTTTAGGAGCAAGGTCCGGGGAGGACGGTGGATGTCGCAGACATTCCAATTATAGCTCATCTAACTTAGTGCTTGTTTGTTGTGCAGTGTGTGCTCTTGAGTTGTCGTGAAGCAGCAGTGGCCTAGAGCGATTGACCAATCTAAGTTGTTTAGCAGCTAGTTCTTTCTTCGTAGTTTGCAGTTGCTGATTCACGTTTCTTTTTTAACAGTAGGTTAATATGCGACTTGGGTGGCCCTTGGGCCGCCCTAAATCCGTGTACATTATAAAGATATAAAGCAAAAAATTCAAAAAGTATAAGTAAAAAGTAGTTTTACTAAAATTTTGAAGCGACAGTAGCCTAATGGCAGGGTGTAGACCGCGAACTCAAAAAGGTCGTGGGTTCGAATCTGCAATTCGACTACTGGCGCGAACCACTCGTAACACAAGCAATTCAAGCTTACCACGAGTGGTTAAGGGGAATGTTAGTAATGTTTATAGCATTGTTAATATTCTTTTAGGAATAAGAAAAATTATTAGTTAACATGCTTAAAATTATTTTCCTAAACTAGTTTAGTAAGATAGTATATTACTAACTAGAGCTTTATCATAGTTATATTTCGGTAGAAGTTTGCATGTCTGAGAAATAGTAAAAAAATATTTCAAAGAATATGAAGTTCACCAACACGCCTTGGGACAGCGCGGTTAAACAATTCCTTGCCCTAAAAATCCTCTCAGAAACGATAGGAAGCCTGTGCCTAGGAGCGGAACGTATATAGGTTATAACTTTATTAGATAGTAAGCACGAACTTCATTTTCGGAAGCAATGCATGATGGTTACACTGGTTATTTTGGTATTGGTGCTTAGAAGTTGGGCACAGTCCTATTTAATTCACTTTATAATGATGACGCAGCTACATTGAGTTGAATTTGATTGAGCAAGACAAGAGATGAAATCAGCAATCAGAGTTTCAGTATGTTTGAAAATTGAAAAGTAATTCAGGGCAGGTGAAGCTCACAACTCTGCAAGTGAAATATGGCTCTTCTCATCTGAGATTACATTAATTCATTACAGCATAAAAAAATCTACTGCTGAGATTTGCCATATGTGCCACTCTTGGCTGGCGAATTGGCAAACACATTTTTTTTAAATTAAATTTATATGAGGAATATGATACCCACCTTTTCAGTTACCCCTTGTTACCGCTTACAACGGCCATGGGATGTGGATTACTGGCCGCTACTAGTCGGCCATTACGGTTCCGTACCCTTTAAAAAATATTTATTTATTTATTCAATACGCATACGAAAACAAGCTTTAAGCGTTAGGGTTTATTTCATTTGTACACTACAGGCGCGGAGTGAGAGTTTACGTATCGACTTTACTGATGACTGACAGCAATCTATTGTTATAGTTATTGGCATTATTGAGAGTATATTGGCCAGCAATCTCCGCAGAATATACAATGTACCTGTAGGTTTCTTTCTAGTTTACAAAATTTAGGTTTATGCGATTTAGTGATTCCCTCAGTATATTTACGTAAATTTGATGTGGTGAAATAGGTCGGGGAAATAGTTACTTCGTATTTTGTTTGCATAAAATTGAAGATAAATCTCTTTTTTGTATAATTTTTATCTGGTTGGTTTTAATATTAATACATAGAAGACATTAATAACAACAAAAATAAAAAGTAAAAACACTTCCCCGCCATTTTTGAACTATTTTTTCTGTCCGCCGAAACGATTGAATCTAACTAAGAAATTCAATACATTCTGAAGTTCTTACAAAAAAGGAGAAAAATGCGCCTCAAGCTGCAGAAAATTTGTGACACTTATGAACCTAACGCAGTGTCTGTAAGAGTAGCAACAAATTTGTTTCAAGCGTTTTCAGTACGGAAATTTGATGTCAAAGATGTAGCTCGCTCCGATCGCCCTCATTCGAATAAAGTCGATGTCATTTTTTAAAATTTGGAGCAAGATCGGCATAATAGTAGTTATGAAATAGCCAAAGAATTGAGGATTTACCACAATACAGTTTTGAACTATTTGAAGAAGTCTAGCTATAAAAAGCTCGATATTTAAGTACCACACGAGCTCACTGAAAAAAACCTAATAAACCGTGTACTCATTTTAGATTCTCTATTGAAACGTATTGAAACCGAACATTTTTGAAAAGACTTATTACTGGTGATGAAAAGTTTATCACCTTCGACAAGAACGTGCGAAAAAGGTAATCAAGTTCCACAGAGACCAGGATAAACACACTATAAGGTGACGCTGTGTGTGGGATTGATAGGGCATCGTTTTACTCTCAGCTTAAATTGAGGAAGCTTGGTTGGGAAGTGTCAATGCATCCACCATGTAGTCCTTCTGCCTACCTTGTACCCTTAATTTTCATCTGTTTTGGTCTCTTCAGAATCCTTTGCGTGGTGTTAGGTTTACATTAAAAGAAGACTGTATAAACTACTTGTCGTATTTTTTTGATCGAAAATCACAAGATTTCTACAGCAACGAGTTTATGTATTAAATGTTATTAAAATTTCAAAAACATGCCTTGAAATTGTATATAAAATACGAAGAAACTATTTCCCTGGCCTAATATTTAAACAAAAATAAAATAGTTTCATTCAAACAAATATGTGCTCGTTCTTAGTGAACGAGCACAAGTTGGTTACGTCAGTTATTTGACTCCAAATAGTAATTCATTCATGTACGAGTATAGACTTTTAAAACAAGGTCACAGAAAATATGCAGCCCTCATTTATCAAAAGATTTAAAAAATCTTAACAAAAATTTTTAGTAAGGTTTAATATACTACTAAAGATTACGAAAATGATTAATAATGACGCCTGGGAATGATGTGATCGTTACCATGCTATTTCTAAATATTTTCATGGTATAATTGAATAGAATATAATATTGTAATATTTATTTAGCTGAGTCTCTCGCTGGCTCTTCCAAGAACAAAGATTTTTCCGAACTGGTAATAAAGCGTAAATACTAATGCTTTCAATATGTATTCTAGTAATCTGTATAGGATGTAATGATTTTATTCTATTCTTAATATAAGCTGGCCAGAAATGAAAGGCTTGACGGCAGCTATGATCTGCGGCTATGTTCTGCGGGTCCTCTTCTTAAGTTTTCAACAACCGAAGTTTAGCCGATGATGCCAAGGACGACGACGAGAAGAAAAGAGTGTCATCACTCATCACGTAGCATGGAACATCACGTGCAGGTCAGGTTGAAATTGCTGTAAATTACATAGCCTCACGCCTGTAATTCGCGAGGGGCTAGGTAGAGTACAAAAATCAGCGGGCTATTTGTATCATGCGGAAATGTATGCGGAAGTATACGGGTTAGATGGAATATCATGAATGAAGTGATAGGCTGGTTCAATAGGGGGCTAGCTGACCTGTCGCTTATTTCACGATTTTCCTCATATCCCATTAAGTCGGCTTTTATGTATAATGTTTTCAGTTACACATGAGCGTGAAACTTATAAGTCCCAGACTTAAACAGGAGTATAAAAATTATCGAACGTTTCTTTATCAGCCCTGAAACGTCTACTGCTGGATATGGGCCTCATCCGTTATTATATTTGGCGTAAATTCGGTATTATATTCGGCGTAAATTCGGTATTATATTTGGCGTAAATAAGAATACATACGACATAAGATCTTTCTACTTAGACTTGATGAAATTGGATATTCGATTTTCTTTCGCTGCTACTTATTGTTACAATCCTTTATATCCTTAAGAAATTAGGCTATTAGGCATTATTATTTATATTAACTACCCATCTTAGTCCTCAGAGCTGAAAACGCATCTGTAACCTTCCTAAATGATTTCTTAGTTAATGATTTCTTATATTTACGCGAACAATACACACGAATAAAACTACTATCCCGTTAGGCTTTGCTTATTTTTAACTTCCAACGTTTTGAAATCCTTGCAGTTATATTTATGTACCACTTGGGTATAGTTTAACTAAACCCAAATGGTACACTTGGGTTTAGTTAAACTAAACCAAAGCACATCACTTGTACTGCTTTGTAAGTATACCACTTAAAATAGTTTTATTCAATGTGCGGCCTTTCTTGTTTAAAATTTGCTACGGAAGTCCATGATTAAAAGTAGCTAATTAAATTCAGATTAAAAAAATCTTATTTACTTACAACCAACTAACTATTCAACCATGTCCTTAAGTTTAAGTAGTTTAAACAAAGACAAAACCTCTAACAAGAAAATCATCCCTCTTCTAACAAGAAAGTATTACCAACTTAATAAATTAAGTTCTTCGAGCTTAGTCTGATAAAAATTTACATATTTCTTAACGTGGCCCGTGGTGGATGTAAACTTTCTATTTTAATTGGAATTTCCCCGCTATTCCTGAAACTTTTAGCGCAGTGCAGAATCAATTTCCCATCTTATAATAAGAATAGTCTAGTCGTATTCACGTAGTGCAGTGCAGAATCAATTTCCCATCTTATAATAAGAATAGTCTAGCCGTATTCACATAGATGCTCAGTGACACGATTTCTTCTCATTTAGTTATATTGATATGCATTTATATTATAGCCATTGTATTGTGTTTTTTTTAATCAAAATTATTGTGCAGAGTGGCTAAGAAGACAAAGGACAAGATATTTATCATAGGAAATACAGCAGCATTAAGCTGTTATTTTACGCTGATATTCTGTGAGAGCGTAATCCTAAGAAAAGAAGGAGGCAGTGGTAAGGTTAACTAAATGCTCAGTAAACTTAAATCACTGGATTCGAGGCAGCGCAAATGCAGGGCGAAAATATTATATTATTTTTCTTCCGATTTTCCCACTAGGCTGTATACAGTCGTTTATAAGAACATGATAGAAACTGGGCCAATATTACTTAGTAGACAGACATAAGCATACTTATAAAATACATACATACTTCTTTAAAAGTTGTTCTTCTACAAACTTCTTGTTTAAAAGTCAAAACTGAAAAACATTTAATTATTCAATTACGTATCATTCGATGTGACATAATTTAGATAATTTTAACGATATGATGAAAGAAATGTTTTAATGCAATTAATTTCAATCATATTTTATTGATATTATTATTTAAATAAAATAAATGTATTGGTAATTATATAAACCTTGTCTGACATAACTGGTTACTCCGCCTACGCAGATTCCAGATGTGGAGGATGCACCTTCCCTGTTGGGCCTTCTGGTGAACTCTCACCCGAACGGATATCAGATTTCCGTTGACGCCCCTTTAGGCTCCTCGGACTATTGTCTTGTCTAGAGTGTGGTGCCGGTTCGATCGTGTTTGGCACAAAGCGCTTCTTGCAAAGCTGAAAATTTTGCATTGTGCAATTGGATTACCAGCTTTCTTACAGATCGGAGCATCAAGATCGTTGCAGACAGTGCAAGCTCCGATTACAAACCTATTAATGCGGGTGTTGCACAAGACTGCGTGCTATCACCAACGTTTCTTCTGCATATTAATGTTATGCTGCAAACCGACAACATTCAAAGCTATGCAGATGATAGCAATGGTTATGCTGTGTACACCGGCATTGCCAATATTTCTCGGGAAAACGTCTCCGAGTATCGGAACAAACTTGTGTCTGAAGTCGAGTCTTTGCTGAACAAAATCTCGGATTAGGGGCGACTAAATCTAGTCCAGTTGAACCCTCAGAAGACACAAGTTTGCGCGTTAACCGCTAAAACGAACCCAGTATCTCCTCAGTTTCAAGGCACTACCCTTGTTGCCTCAGCCAGTATCGGAATCCACGGCGTCGACATATCGAGTGACAGAGAGTGCAGTTTCGTGGTTACTTGGAAGAGAAGGCTAAATTGGCGGGACAGTACTTCATGCCGGCACACCACCTGCAACTTTACAAGCCGCAGGTTCGGCCGCATATGAAATACTGTTCCCATCTCTGGGCTGAGGCTCCCCACCCACCAGCTCTTCCACTTGACCGCATCCAGCGCAGAGCGATCGCGCTTCGAAATCTTCGACGACTGAGTGCTTTCCGATTGGTTCGATTCACTGGCGCAGCGAAGAGATGTTGCATTTCTTTGCGTATTTTATCGCATCTATCACGTGCTCGAGTAGCGAGCGCTCTGAGGAATTGTTCGGATTAATCTCAGCCGCCAAATTTCATGAACAACCTACGCGGCAAACCTTCCGATACCATCTACACCATCTGGATGGTTGGCGGTCCACCGCTGTACGTTTAACTAGGAGTTTTCTTCCGCCTGTGATCTCTCTGTGGAATAGTTTACCACCGGTGATTTTTCTGACCCGATACGACCTGGAGACTTTCAAAAAAGAGCTTACTCCTTTCAAAAAGGCCGGCATCGCACCTGCAATTCCCCTTGTGTTGCGTATGTTCGTGGGCGGTCGCAGTCACTTAACATCAGGTGAACCGTATGCTCGTTTGCCCCCTCTTCTATAACAAAAAACACATCATTGTAAATAGTACGATATTTAACAAAAAAGGTCATTTTAATATTTTTTTGAGAGATGAATTTATATAAGATATATAATTACGTCTGATAAGTAATAAAATTAGTGTTAGTCATTTCCGGAACGTACTGCAGAATTTATAAATATTTATTAATATTGAAAACAAGGAAGTTTAATTTGGTTTAAATGCAATACATATAATATTTGATTTTTGTTCAAGTTTGTGGTTATTAAAAATTAATCTATAATATGTTAAGTGTAAAAAGGATGAAGTATGATAGGCGGAACAACAATCAAGGAGTGAATTCCGATTATCCACCCATCTGGGCTGGATAAAAGAAACAAGCGTTTCCGAGTATCCACCCCAGTGTGGATTTCTTATGGTGGATAAACGGAATAACCCACATTGTTTTGTGTCAAGTGTTGTAACTAGAAGACTGGAAGGAAACAACATGCCCATAGAATATGCCGTATTACTCAGCCACTGTCTTACATCAGGCTACCTATTTTGAAAAAAGGAGTTCTACAAACAAGTCGATGGTGTGGCGATGATCTCATCTCTATCTCCAATTTTCGCCGACATATGCATGGAAGACATTGAAGAGAAAGCCCTGCTTACTTCTCCCGTAAATCCAAGATTCTACTAGTGGTACGAAGACGAAACTTTCACAATTCCACCCTTAGATTAAGTACCACATTTTTAGGCCATCTTAACTTCATAAATTCTAAAATTAATTTTACAATAGAGTTAGAGGCAAACAATTCTTTAGCTTTTTAGTAATTCGGATTATACTTTAAGCCACAGTGTGTATAGAAAAAGACCTATACAGATAGATATTTAAATTGATTGAGTGATTCTCACCATGATCCTTCACATATCCTCCTCAGTACCCTGGTATCAAGTATGATACCTTCGTTTATCTCGATCTAAATTAAAATTACAAATGGCGGACATTTGATGGACGAACGTATCGGATAGAGCAGAAAATGGCACGTTTAAAAAAATATATGTTGGCAGCACTACATTTGTATGTCAACGTCAGCGGTCCGTTAAATATGACACTTTGTTGTTGGTGGTCATGGAGCGACGTAAAACTGTTAAGCTTACACAAAAACTGATATATAATAATAAATCTTTTCATGAAAGTAATAAATTAACCCCATTTTATCTTTTTATTAGCTTAAAATTAACTTTCAACAGTAATTATTAAGGAAATCTGTCCCTTTGATCCTGATATCATAGGTGATACCTTCGGTTCTGACCCTTTCTTTTTGGTAACAAATTGTCGTTTAAGTTTATGTTCTTAAATTATGTTTTCTGTTCTTCGTTTTGTTTTATTTACATAAAACTATGCTATTGCAGATGCAATACCTGTCAGAAGCGCCGGAATAGAAGGTTACCGGAAACTTTTTATTTCACACGATTCAGATTTGGGTGAACAACAGTCTGTTGAAGAAGACGACGACATTTTACGACAACCCGACCTTAATCTGACTGATAATGTAGTTCTCTCTGCACTTGACCATCAGTCAGAGCAATCACAATAGGATGACGAGGAGGGTAATGTCCCACTTCAGGAGTTATGTGGAAGGTATTCAAAGTGGTACCATAAAGATGACTTTAATCCGCCTTTGCTACATGATATCGATTAAAGATCTGATCCTGATTATTTTCAAGCCAAAAAGCCATAGCATAAAGAAACGCGGAGACAAAGGGGCACTCACGATCAAGTAGTTAGAAACGACTGTGCTTTATCCATGACCAAATGGTTTGACAACAAACCCTTACACTTTGCGACAAGTGCTCATGGCTTTCACCCAATTCAGAACTGTCGACGTTGGTTGAAAAAAGATGCCTGCTACATTAAGATTCCACGACCAAATGTAGTCAAATGTTACAACGAAGGCATAGGTGGCGTTGATCCGCTAGATAGAGTAATTAGTAAGTATGGTATGCGGAATCGATCAAAAAATGGACTGTTAGAATTTTGTAGCACTTCTTAGATTTTACGATGACATCTTCATGGGTACGGTACCGACGCGAAGCTCAACTGAATGTTTGGCCAAAAAAAAATGCACAGAGCTATTACTTCTTCAGATTAGATATAGCTGAAAATCTAATCTACAACCGGTGTTCAGCACCGTCTGAAAATAAAAACCTGGACAGCTCGAATTCATCTATTGATCATACTCCTGAAGCTAAAAGACTGAGAAGGATCCAGCCTGTTCCTCCAGTTGTAGCTCGAAAAGCGAGTCACATGCCAGAAATGGCAAATACAGATCAGAAGAGTCGGTCCAAGTGTAGAGCACCAGGTTGCTCAAAGCTCACTTTCACTTTCGTTAGGTGCAACTCTTGTAAAGTATTTTTGTGTTTTAATACAGAGAGAAACTGTTTCAAAACTTTCCATTCCTAAACCTGTGATTTTGGATAATAAATGATGAATTGAAAT
>DWHP01009392.1:0-10221 GCA_018247895.1 Parnassius honrathi | reverse complement strand
GTTGTCACCCGTGAGGACTAAAATGGAATGCCTCGTTTCCAGTAAAAAGGGTCTCCGGTTCTCTACACTCACCATACTACTTGACTATTTCGCGAGCAGAGAAAAGTGGGCCGAGGGTAATCGTGTGTAAAAAAAACGGGCCCAGTCTCATATAAGGTGAATGTTTGAAAGGGGATTAAATTACGTAGGCATCAGGATCAAATAATCCCAATAAAAATAAAAATAGATATTCCTTAACGCGCACAAGGAAACTCGGGGTGAGAATAGAAATGGTGATAAAACCGATGTGGTCTGTAGCGATGTCGAAGCAGGTTCTTTAGACGACGCGTCAGGCGGAACGACAGCGTCGGAGACACACCCACTGATTGTACTGGATATAACCCCGTTGGAGTCAATGCCATCTTCGGAACTTGGGACTCTCCTGTGTATACAGCCCCGACACTGTCGCCGCGCCGCCCGGACCTGGCGCTTATACGAACTTTGCGTGCTTCTAATCGTAATAAGAGAAATGCCCAGATTTGAAAGGGGAAAATGTTAGGTTTAATTGTTAAAATAACTGTGGAAATTGTATTAGAACGTTTGAAGTATAAACAAGGTTTCCGCGCAACCTATTGTGTTTGATTGACGCCATTTACACTTAAAGATCGCAGATTTGAGCAATCATTGGAAATCCGAGCTACTAACGTAATTATACCGTTAATATAACCTTAATATATCTTATAAAGCCTTGTAAGCAGAAGTCTTTATTGTCTTTTGATGATAGTATTCGAAACATTCTTAAAAAACACTTAAAAATTTTAGCAATCGTGTTGGCCAATCAACTTTTAATCAATACAAATTTTGATAAAAAGATTAAAAAAATATAAAATAAAATACAAGAATTTCTAAACCACTATTCAGACACGTTCCCGGATTTAGAAATTTATTAATGAATATCGGTCGCTTTCGCTGAAAGAAAGTACCATTACAGCTAGGTTCCAGTCAGTTTAGCCCTGGGCTAGTGCAAACCTTTAGAGCTAAATGTATATTAATCTACACTGCAGTTTGTCATACATTGCAATAAAATTGCAGTGTATACAAATGTAACAACTCAATGGAACGATACAACTACTTTCAAAACACTATTTCATTAACTTAATAACAAGAAAATTAATTTTGTGTTCTGCTTTGTTCTAAAAGCAGCTCCTTCCTTCCAACAATCGTGTACACTATCATTACCACAAATAAACGATACTCCGGAAGCTCTGTAAACTAGTAAGATCTTTTTTTTCTCAGGCCTCTTAAGGTTAACTACCTATCTGCTTTTTGATTCTTAATTAAGGATAGATGTAGATATATATGCGCCACAGCATCTATATATCACCCGCAGGACCGTTTTTAACTTATTTTCTTTATTTCTTTTTCAAACTGTAACTGAACCGAATGTTAAGTATGTATCCATCGACTTACTGCTTTTCTCTTTAGGTTGTCACTTGGTTTTTTGGTCGTTTGCTCACCGGTAGGAGGTTCGAGAGAGGACTCCAGAGCCCAAAATTGTAATCCCAAGCATAAAATTGAAGTGGCAAATGAACTTACAGTTCACCTGATATAAAATGGCTACTGCAGCCTATGGACACCTGCAACCGACTTCAAATAAAGAAGGATTGTATTTTTACTTTTAAGGACCAAGTTAGAACACAGCCTGTATAACAAAGCAGTGCAAGCAATGCACAATCACCCATACACATTTCAAATCACATTCGAAAAGGTGTCCTACAAAAACGTTTGTCAATGTGATCGTTAAAAACTATACTAGTCGAACAGGTAGGTGGCTGTCGCCAATTTATTTACAAAATCTATATTCCTACAATTATATTGGCTTGCTTCACTTTATCTTCGTCTTCACATTGAAACACAGCAGTGCGCGTTTTGGCGAAAGTATGTAAAAGCTTTAAGATTGTAGCAAAAACGAGTTGGCTCGGCCGAAGATGGACCACGCTCTAACAAAATACCAGCGTAAAGCAATGCTGCTGCATTTCGTATGGTGAGTGTAGAGAAACGAAGACACTTTTTGCTGGAAATGAGGCATTCCATCTTATTCATCAGGGTTTTTTTTTATATAATAAAGGTGATGAACGAGCACACAGTCCACATGATGTCATGTGGTTGCTGTGGCACATAGACATCAACATCCTCGATTATGAATCAAAATGCACATGCGTTGCTACCCATGAGGACTAAGGTGGAATGCGTCATTTCCAGTAAAAAGGGTCTCCGGTTCTCTCTACGCTCACCATACGAAACACAGTTAGTTAAGCTGCTATTTCATGGTGGTATTCTCTGAGAGCGTGGTCCTTCTCCGCTCGAGCCGACCCGTTCGTGCTACAACTGTGCCAGTAATATAGCTGCAGCATGGATATACCACGTAAAAACCAACCAACGGGCGCCTACGCATCTGTATTTAGATTCTTAACCAATAATGGATGTAGATGTCTATGAGCACCGGGTTCACTTACCATCAGGTGGGCTGTGTGCTCGCTTGTCATACTTATTTTACAAAAAAAAAACATTTCAGACGACCTCTTAAGCAGAAAAAGGATATACCAGATAGATAGGTCTAACAACCTAGAGCGGTATCAGTTATCGATCCTTCGAACTATATTTTCACTCTTATTTATATAAAAAAAGAACCTACGTCCAACCTTAGGTCAGCCTTACATCACGCGCGGTTAAGTTAGCGAGAGCTGCCGGTGATAGTTTCCGACAGTTTGCAAGTGACGTCGTTGTCGGAACTCACTTTTCAACGTAATCTAGTTTGATACCAGTGAGACAATTTATCACGCAGATGTTACCTTATAAGTAATATTTAAATGACATTCAATATAATTATACATTGCAGTGTTTTGCAACGCTTAAACCGGTTCTCTCGTGGCTCTGGCTCCATATTAATGTTTAGATAATAAAATATTTGTGTTGATGGCAAAGGCTTATTCTCTTTATTAAATTATAATTTTCCCTTTTTCTTTTCTGTGTAGCGGCGTTGTAAGAATATCCACCGCCCCAAACCATCCCGTGCGTTTCGTAAGAGGCGACAGACAAATCAGGAGATGAGCAGCGGCGTCTTCCTAATGAGGAGACTAAAATAAAATACTGCTGTTGCCAACTAGCTTGCCAAGCTTATTAACTATGGCAAATGTGCTCCATTATCTGGCAATCTATGGGGTAGGCCTATGTTCAGCGGTGGATTTTGATATAATGTAACGGTAACGGTATACGGTTGCTCTTTTTCTGTCTAAGACTCCATGAATACCATCTTCTGATACTTTTCTGGCGCTCTGTCACAGTACGCAGTAAATCTGTTGAGTTCAGATTTGGAAATTTTGGTAATAGAGAGGAAACTCTACTTAATCTAATTTGATAAATTACCCGCAAATTATAGACATGGTACCGAACACGGCATATTTTAAATATCAAAAGTCTAAAAGCAACTCAAGTTTATTGCTTAATTATTCATTTTTCGGTGGACTAAATTTACTTCATGTTTTAAGTTAAAACAACCAGTTTGCTGCATATGCTTATTTAATTGATTAAAAACATAAATATTAATGAAGTATTCATGATGTACTCATGATAACTAAAACAAGTTCTGTTTCTATCGACTAAAGAATTATCTAATTTTTGCTTATATTTCCGATACTAAATTTCGGGGGCTTTATTTATTTTAATGACGAAAAAACCTAGCAACTTACGGCGATATTATTTTCATTTTAAATGTTTATTCTTTTAAACCTAAAATAATATCCAATTCATAATTCATAATTTTAATTTAGATAACAGAAAAAGCATTTATTTTTTAAAAAAATTGAAGTGGCAAACACACAGCCCTCGGACACCCGCAACTAATTTTAAATAAAGAAGGCTATAGATACACTGTCAGTTCTAAGGACTAAGATGGAATAAATATAAATAAAAACAGAAAAAAGGAACTAAATTTCTGTCAAGCTGTATTCTATTAACCCCTGATAAAATAAGAGGATTAAGACTAAGTGAAGCGGTCACCCGCCATAGAATTTATATCACCTGAAGATGCCTCGTGTAGAGGCGAAACACGTGTCATGTTATCGTCGATGGTGTGTCTTTCCTAGAGTAGTGGTGGTGGGATTCGTGGTGACGGGATTAGTTCACGCTATTTAGGGAGGGCGGGAGGTGCTCTTCAAACTAGGTAAAACACATCATTTTATTTTATTGAGCGGATGGTTGACAAGTAACTATTAGTCTTTAGTAAGAGGATTGTGCCCGTTGTGGGACTGTATGAGCGAACTGACACGCGCATCGGTAAAGCGGGATCTTTGACTACACTCTTATTCCACGGCTAATGTGGTGGTAATAAAACTATATACAATCCGCAAATAAAAATTTGCCATCAGTTGTAACTCATGTGCTAAGCGCTCGTAGTAAATTTCATAGTACGCGGCCAACGCGGATTCGATCCCAGCCGGCACCAATGCAATAGGAAATTGGATGAAAGACGATTTGCCTTTATCGTAATCCTTGACAGACGTGACTTGGAAATGAGGCACTCCATCTTAATCCTCACGGGTGACAACGCATCTGCATTTAAATTCGTAATCGACGATACATGTCTATGGACCACAGCAACCACTTACTATCAGGTGGACTTTGTGCCTGTTTGTCATCCTTATCCTATAAAAAAATATCAAAAAGATACCTTATACGCTGCTGTAAATCATACACGTTCATTTTTTCTTTATTTTATTCGTCATGTCCGTTTTAGATTATAAGCTTAGTATTTAATGCTTATTAATTATTATACCTATTGCTCTCTATTTTAGTAACAGCTCAGTAAATTATTAGCATACTGGATAGAATCGTAACTGTAACGCTGCTGAACGTCGCCGGTGTGTATATTTTACGTATGGTTTAAGTGAGATGGCTATATCGTAACATATAATAATAAATATAGAGGCAGTGCGGCAAAAAAAAGTTACTGACCTGTCTATATCTGTCTATACCTGTCAAAACACAGATACGTTTTCACACCTGAGAACTAGAACGGAATAACTCGTTTCCAGTAAAAAGGCTCTCCGGTTCATTACACCCACCATAAACCAACAGCATTGAGCTGCAACTTTACGCTAGTATGCTGTGAGAACGTAGTCCTTTCTCGGTCATGTTGACACGGGCAAACCATAATAGAGTTGCAGCGTGACCCTACCACATTAGAAATAGGATATTATTTACATATCCAAGAGATAGGACCCTTGTAGATCAGTTGTGTTCTTAAAAATAGGTACCGTTACACCTTATTAAATTCTACTGCTAAACATAGGCCTTCTCTATAGATTGCCATAGTTGCCACGCATAAACACGGGTCTCTGTTAGAGTTTTTGGTAAAGGCCAATGTGTTGTGCGCAATGAAGTTGATGACTATCTTTATTTTGAGTAGCTATGTGTAGGTTCCGAAAATAGAGCCTACAATTTAATCCATGTTGAGTCATTCAATAGATAACCGTACTCTGGTGGGAGTGTGAAGTGAGGTAATGGCGGTAGGTCAGTGACACCATATGGTTACCCGCTTATTTTCGGTTTTCTGTTCTCTTCGGCAAAATTATTTAAGTTAAGTTCTATTTCACTTCAATCAGTTGAAATCCCTAAAGTAGTTTAATTCCATTTTTGTTTTCTCTATACCACGACAGTTAAGGCCCACTAAATTCCATTGCCGAACATAAACCTATACCAATAACCATAACCTATACCAATAACCACCAATAAACCCATAGATTGCTTCATAGAGGGGATATTTGCCTTAGTTACTATGATTGCCAAGCGTTTATCTTTATTTTCTGTCGTTATTAGGAAGACAGCAGCGTCTTTGCCAGATTTGTTTCCCTCTGTAGTCTCTTACGACACCGATATTCTTACACCGCCACTACATGGTTTTCTATACACAAGTATTTTAATCCAAATAGGGAATCAAACCATTATTTCTGTTAATGCAGCAACTATCGACTATGAAGTGCCACGAAAAATTTGCAAAATCGGAGAGATGGCGGGACAAAAGTTGTTCAGAAATTGCAAGACCGAAAATTTCTAGATCTGTGTCTAATATACTAGGCTTCTGCCTTTTTATCGTCAATCTACAGTCAAAGTAAGTTTTCAGATCTTTTCTATATATTCGTTCAGATTTCCATGGGTTAAAATATTTTTCATTTTAAAAATAATGATATATCAAGGGACAACTTTAACCTTAAATAAGATACATATATTATTTTTCAAAAATACTATTAATATTTTAAAATTAGTAAACCTTTAGTTACTTTTCTGCTATTTTACTTATTAGTTACCGCAATCCTTATTTTGTTCTACGGAGAAAAAGTGGTAAGTATGCGGTAAAGGGTTTACATATGTGTCAAAACTCAGCTTTAGCGGTGTTTTAACAACGATTTTACGTTTGTATAATAGATTCTACTGTATCGAAATTCTGTTGTGTATGCAGCGGCGGTAGAAACATACATTACTTCATACCGTATCGTAGGTGTCGTGAGGCAGGGAAAAACAAACCGGGAGACGGGCCAAAGCGTCTTCCTGATAACAACTAGAAAATAAAAAACTGCCATTGCTGCAAGCGTGGCAAGTATGGCAAACATGTTCAGTTCAGCTTTTGATAAGATGAACGGTAACGGTATATGTTACATGTAGTGGTAACTCAGCCGGTAAGCACTCGTAGTAAATTCTACAGTACGCGGGCAAAGCGGATTCGATCCCCGCTATCACCATTGAAATAGAAAATTGAATGAAAGAGGAATTGTACCCTTTGCAGACGAATTGACTATCGCAATTCCAGAGGTTTCCTTTGACACAGCTATATGACATAGCAAAACTTTAAGCATTTCTTCGGCTATAAATCTTATATTCCCGATAATATTACTTACTATTTTACCAAAATCAACGAGAAAATTTATATTATATGTCCAATATTTTCTTTATATTATTGGTCATATCCGTTTCAGATTATTAAGTTAGTATTTGATACTTATTGCTCGTAATCTTGAGGTTCAGTTTCATTTCATGTTTATTTAGTTGTTATCGCATATTTTATCCTCTTTATATCGAATAAGACTATTAATATTTATTGCAAAACGGGTATTCATAACTTTTTATACCTATTGCTTTATTCTATCACGAATAAGTCAGTAAATTAATTAGCATTCTAGATAGAATCGTAAAACATTAACGATCGTCCAGCTTAACACAAAGCAACAATGTCGTATCTGCCGTCGAATGCAAGGATACCGGTTCATCTTCCCACGGTTGGATTATTTATAGGCTTTTATCAATTAGAGATTCAATAAATCTCTAATAATACCGTAACAATGCCCTTGTATGGCCAAACGTGTCATGCAACTTTGTTAAAATAAAACATTTTGAGTGGGTGGTTTATGAGTTGTAATCAAACACACGTATAAATAATATCGCACAAGTACTCTTTTCAACCGTCTAATAAATTTATTAGTAGTTAGCAATAACCGCAATGACCCTTTAGTATCTATTTCTGTAAAACAATAACAGTGAGATTGTATTTGCGTTAGATATCTCATTGAATTGTCCTAACGTCGCTTGCTTAATCGGACCACATTGTGGCGTTAAATGGAATCCTTCAATAGGCATACTAATTGGTATTTTACTTCGATAAACACAATACCTACTCACTTCAACTGCAGGTTGTTTACGCTGAGCAACTACTTACTTTAGTACTTAATTAATAATTAAAAGCAATTAATTAATAACTTCTAGTTTCACGATTTACATTTATCTTCTCCTTCCTGCCCATGAAGTAAAAATAAAGAGAAGTTAGTTTGTATACGTCACAAGGTTGGGCGCAGGCTTCCTTTTATTTCTGCGAGGGTTTTTCTAACAAAGATAGTCCGTTCCAATGCGTGTTGTAGGACTTCATATTTATTCGAAATTCTTTCTTTTAATCGTAGCAGTCGTGGTAAACGGACACTTAAAACTGCTTTACAATTTACTTTACAATTTGAAAGGTGCCGGCGGGGATCGAAACCAGCTCGCTCGTGTACTGTAAAATTACATCGAACACGTAGCCCCCAAAATACTACGAATATTACCTAAAATGCTTAAGTATAAGTGGGTATTTGTAATTTAAAACTAAAATGACGTTCAATAATCACCTGCGATAGATTTCGGAGAAAGATGTTTGTGACATAGAAACAGACAGTTTGAGATGATACAATTATAGTCTGTTTTACTAATTATATAGATGGACTGTATGCCTCATAAACATTAAATATAAGATGTTTAGTTTTAATTTCATAAAGATTTCAGTTTTTAAGAACTTCAATATAATCCATAAAATCAGCAATTTAAAACTTTTTATTAGAATTATCTCAGGCTTTCTCTAACGTCGTCTAGTAAAAGGTAAAATCATTTTTCACAAGGATGTATTCAATATCGTTCAAAAATAACAAGCAATAACAAATAAAAAATACGGTTGACCCTACAAGCCTGCAACTTTTCGCTAATTTCAAACGCAAAGTGCGACGTTTACTTTTGCTGCGGTTTGCGGCAATCGACCCAGTTTGTTCAGCACTTATTACAAAACAATTGATTTGACGGAAATTTTCAAGTTATTTTGAAAAAACACTCTTTCGAGTTTTCTGTCGACAACGATATCTCTCAAACGAATCAACTGATTTTGAAGCGGTTCACATCAATCGACGTCGTTTTTTGAGTAGAAGAGCTGATTAAAAATAATGCAACTCGAATATTTGAGATTTCCTCAGAATTTACCGTGAAGATTCGCTTTTCGATCAATCGGACACTCCGTTACAAAGTTATGAAATGTTGACATGTTTACATACATACACGCACAAATAACCAGAATAGCTTCCTTGGTTCCGAAACGTCGAGATCTGATGAAAACTTGATTTTCAAAAACTGGTCTGAAAACAATAACTTCCCGATATTTTAAAAATCATTGATTTTCATAGCCGGAAGTTAATAAAAATATAATTTAAATATTTTTCATACGTTACCATTGTCATCCGATTCTGAACTACGTTCAAAATTTTAAATCTAGCTCATCGGAAAGTTAGTTTAAAATCAATCACGAAAGCGAGTTAATAAATACCAGGTGAAACAAAATAACTGCTTTACTCTTAGTGCGGAACAAACTCTTTGGAATTTAAAAAAGTAAATACAGGCTGGTAAAGCTGGAATGTAATACCTGTTACGTCTGCCTATAGAAATGGAATAGTTGCGGCAGTATTATTTGTTAAATAAAATATTTCACACAGTTATGCTTCCTCATCCCCACGTAACACAACGCACACTCTGTCACACCCTTTCACTTAAGAACACATCTAACTGGATTCACTTTTTCATCGCAACTTTAACATCAATAGTAGGTTAAAATTGTAGAATACATATAATAGTGAGTGAACAGAGTTAGATACCCTTTTCACTGGTGACAAGTTTTTCCATCTCAGTCCTCAGGGGTGAGGCAGTATCGAAAATGTCAATGGATCGCAGTATTCACATATTACTTACAATTAGATAGATCGTGTGCTCATTTGTCGCCCCTTCTTGCATCATCACCATCATCCATCTAAGGACGAACAAAGCCCTCCCCCAAGTAGTTTTTATACGTGGTAGAGCCATACTGCAGTTAAATTAGTAGTATAGTTGTAGCATGAATGGGTCGACTCGACCGACGAAGGACCACGCTCCCACAGAATACCAGCGTAAAATAGTAATTTAATGCTGCTGTGTTTTGTATGGTGAGTGTAGAGAACCGAAGACCTTTTTATGCTGGTAACGAGGCATTCCATCTTAGTCCTCATGGGTGACAACGCATTTGCATTTTGATTCGTAATTGAGGATAGATGTAGGATTCTATTCTATTCTATTCCACAAAATAAAATTTATTCGGTACATTTAGACTATTTAAAAGACAAAAATCAATAACATAAACATAACAAAATTCATCATTTATACTTATTAATAATAAAAATAAAACTTCTAAAATTACACGACCGTAATGGAATCGGTAGTGAGTTACCAACTAAGGAAATTACTAACGTAGCACTATCGATTTATTGGCTTGATGTTGCAAAAACTCATCTGATTTTTGCTTCCTACACAGAACTGTACACAAGTGTTAGTATTATAGACTTTATAGCAACGGTTCCGTATAATAAATAC
>DWHP01009391.1:0-10221 GCA_018247895.1 Parnassius honrathi | reverse complement strand
AGTCTACAATAACAGGCACCTGAACTAGGATAAACCTGTATCTCAGGTGTATGTGCTAAAAGATACATTAACAAATATTTTCTATTTCTTATATAAAATGAATGACATACTAACAAATAAGGGTTATTTCGGTAAAATATATTGTATTTAATTTACTTATGATATTAATTAACTTAACACAATCAGCAACCTCTCCGTGTCATCGTATGATAAATTTTGTAACCATTTTCGAATTACATTTTTACAGTCTGCCATTTTTAATGGATATACGTATAAAATTACAATTACTTGATTATACAGAAAAGGGCCGAGGAATGTAAAAAAATCTATGCATGAAAGGATGCCTTATTCTAATGTTCGTTTCAATTAGCTTATCTTTGCGTCTTTTATCAGTGACCTCTCTTCTGTAGGGCAATTTTAAGTGCTGTTTTAGACATACATTTAGACATGTACTCATAACGAATAACTGGCGCACTGAGAGGACATTATAGGATTTATATAAGAGTTGGGACGGAAATACAATAGGGCGGAATGTTGCAACTTTTAATACAGCTCTTTGAGCGCGTTCCAGTGGTAGCAGTGCAGTTTTAGCTGCTACCCCCCCCCCCATGAGGTTATACACTAGGTGAGGATTGACTGACATAATGCGAAATATACTTGTTTTACTATCTTAATATCGGCAAAAGAATGAATCTTGTTAAAAACAAACGTTAGTTTACGGACTCTATTGCATAAGTGGTTTATGTGATTTTTAAATGTAAACGTAGAATCTATAATTATTCCAAGGTACTTAATAGTTTTGGTTTTAGAATTAACTGGGCAGTTACATTAAGACTCTGTGACTAAACAACATTGATGTGCATAAATTTCTAGAATGGTTACATGCTGGGTTGAGCTGCGCAGAGAAAAATGAATATATTTTGTTTTGTTGGAGCCATTTATTAACTCTATCAAAACCTTATAGAATAAAGTTGACAAATTAGCACACAGTGTATCTGATGGTAAGTGAATATTGTAGGCCATAGACACCTATCTATCTATCTTCAATTAAGAAAATAAAATGCAGAATGCTTTGTCTCCTGTTCTCTACAGTCATAGAACAAAACAAAGCGGCATCAAATTACTATTTTCGCTGGTATGGAGTGAGCGTGGTCCTACGGTCAGGCTGACCCATAAACTGCAGCATGGCTCTACCGGGTATAACATTTTTATTCCTGACTAAAGTTAAAATAATCTTTGACAATGAAACTATAGTTAAAGATAAATATTTATGAGAAAATTATATTTTATAAGATAGAAATTTTTTGCTAAATCATTAAAATTGCGAACAGGCGGATTCACTGGGAATAGGCGTGAAATTTGCATATAATCTCTCTTGTGTGGTGTGGATAGTTTATATTCACTATTAGATTTGGTAGGTGGCGCTGTATTCGAAATCCAGAAATCACCGAATTTATATAATTAATAATTACTTGGTTGACGAATGTGTATACTTTATACTCGATACGAAATCGAAATGTATCTATAGAATTTATACGTTTGGTAGTTTTGTCATAGATTTAATAATCAAAATTTCTGAAATTTACTACATCTTCATCCTCGTTAGCTTGGCATGGTTTAACCTCACGATTGGCCGGTAGATTAACCATCGCAGTACAGACGTATCGGCCTCCGTCACCGATCTGGGCGTATTACTTTTAGAGTGAAAAGATGACTATGTACGTCCCACCGCTGGGCACAGGCCTCCTCTCAATTCTGAGAAGGTTTTAGGACAATTTTAGGACAAGTGTCCGCCGCGCCGCACCAATGCGTGTTGGCGCACTTTACCGTGTCTTCTAAATATTTTATTTTGTATCTCAGACATGCAGGTTTCCACACGATGTTTTCATTCACCGCCGAGCACGTGGTAAATCGGTACATAAATTTGCAATTAACAATTTTATAAATGCCGGCGGGGATCGAACCCGGGTTGATCGCGTATTGTGAAATTGATAGCGAGCGCTGAGCCCCTGAGCCGTAATCGCTCACTCGTTTATCTATATTAGCATAATATCAAATAGTCGACTTTGTACATTAAGAAATCGATACGCCGCCACGAAACGGTAAAATATCCAACTTTGTGTGATTTCCTAAAATCAATTTATTGTGATTATCGCACATATCGACACAAACGTCGTACTGTTAAAATACGGTTAAATATTGTATCATATAATGTCGTACTTTGTAATCGTGTTAGCAAGAACAAAACGTAAAAATTAAAGTGTCTGAACGCTTTGTTTCCAGTAAAAAAGGATCTACGGATCTCTACACGCAGCCTACAAAACATATCAGTATATCAGCTGCTATCTTACGCTGGTATTCTATGAGAGCTTGTTCCTTCCACGTTCGAGCCGACCCATTCTTGCTGCAGTTATAATATAGCTGCAGCGTGGCTCTACCACGTATGATGCCGGTTCCTTGAACTATAACTGGCCGGCCCATTGCTACTTCAGTTTATGTATAAACTGAAATGAATAAAAAAAAGTCAATTACTCTGTGTTTATTATTAAAAGCGTGACGATTTTACCTAAGCCTTCAAAGTCTTTATTTATTGAGAGAAATAGAGTTGTGTAGTTGTATATAAACTATACGTATATGTAAGTGTACTGATATAGAAGATGCACCTTTAAAGTAACGACTATAATACGTTTTGGATGGTAAAAGTAATATGTATTAAGTACTATATTATACCTTAATGATTTGGTATAATTAAATAGACGTACTATGTAAGAGAGAGATAAACAGATAAATCACAATTTATTATACACCAAAATATAAAAATAAGAAATCAAATCAAAAATAAACGTGTTGATTTATTCTAAAAAACGGTGAAATTTTCTTTTAAATTTAAACCATATAATATTTTAGACGACAATGAGCTTACTTCCATAATACATTGAAACGTAAGAGCAGGGAAAACAATGTAGGAAGCCGAAATGAGGTGAAAACTGTCCGTTTTTGGCAACATTCGTCAAGAATGTCTGCACTGCAAACAGCGTAGTGCTTTCAAAGTACAAAACTATCACACTATTGATTTTCTCTATAGTGAGCTTTATTTCATTAGTTATAGCAACGTCGCTAGTGCAAAGTTGAATTGGTAAGCCAGAGCAATGGTCCAACTTGTTGAAATTCCGTCGCCGTCCGGTGTACGATGTGCCGGATTGAGCTTCCGTTGCCAAAACTGTAGATAAGCCTTCCGCGCAGGAAATAAAGGTTATTTTCCTAAGCGTTTTAGGAAAGCAGCGATAAGACTTAATTCATCAAGTGAGCAGGAGGGAAGAAATTTCGCTGGGTAAGGTTTAGCTTGAGCGCCCACTAATTTTGTCCAATCGTTGTTAGTGTTTAACGTGTGAGACATAATTTTAAGTCAAAGCAAATATTGTCAGTTTGAAGGAATGATGTTTTCTTTCTGTGCCTATAAATCAGTGATGTATTTACCTTAAGGCTGTGCTACAGCGGTAAGCTGCCTGCACAGTGCAGCCCATATAAGCGCAGTATGTTTGACTTCTTTTCTTTTATTTGCAGATGGCGAACCCATCAAGCTGCCTGAAAACCTGGAAAGCCTGCCGCGTGCCGAGCACTTCGCAGCACAGAGACACCGGTGGAACACCAATGAGGTAAGTGAATCTGTATTAGCATTACGGAATTAAACGGATGGAGTTCCATGAACAACTTCACTACTTATCTATCTTAGCAATGAGCTGCAGGGCCGCGAGTTCGAATCCCGCACGGAGCAGGTATTTGTACATAGATATACATACTCACGCTTGTCACCCAGAGGGGTAGGCTTCCATTTGGCACGATCCCCATATACCTCTCTCGCTTCCTCCACATTCATATACCTACGCATACATGCTTGTCGGTTAAGGGTACTCCTAATTTGGCCCATTTTTAATATATCACCAACTTGGGTGATAAACTTTCGCCTATGACGTCTTTCCGACTCTTCCATTCACTTCTGCAACATAAATTTGCTTGGACACTCTTTCCTCATTCATTCTTTCTACATGACCAAAACCACCGAAGTATTTATTATATGGCCTACAAATAATTGTTCCAAGTATGGATGTTTATCCTTGTGAAGTTTCTGTGTGTAAACTGCTTCCATGGTACAGAAGAAAATCCTAGTGGCATAACGTATTAAAACAATCACTATCGATCTATGTTTTATGGATAATGTATCACGTTTTAGATAGGTAGATGTAAAACATGACCCTTTGCAACTTTAAATATAAAATATTACATAGTAATCGAACTTAATATACCATATTTTATTTACCCATAGGACCACTTCCCAATTCTGTAGTGACGGTGTAGGAATATACACTACCCGTATTGTTCCATGGATGTCGTAATAGGCGACAGTTGGAAACTGAAACAGGAGATGCTTTAAGTGACTGCTCTACTCCAGTTTGATTTTCTTCTCCAACGATACTCACGGGATGATATGAGGTATAGTGGATTCTCTTACGAAAGAAAAGTTTGGTATTGTAATTAAATAAAACTAATTATAAGGGTTGTATTACGTTTAATTTTAACTTTTTTAATTTTTTAACATAGAGCCCATAATCCGGGGGGGGGGGTTGGGAGCTGAAGTGTTTGACGTCATTATCACATAGTTGACGACATAGTACTTTAATATGTCATCAAGACGTTAAACGCCTCAGTAAAGTGCCCGAAATGGGAATTAAAAAAGTTATAATCAGTAAAGGTATTAATAGTTAATTTGCGACCATCCGCTCCGTTAAATACAATGATGTATCTTACCTAGATTGAAAAGCACCTCCCGCCCTACCTCAATTGCGTGCACTAATCCCGTCACCACTAATCCCAGCACGAGTACTCCCAAAACCACTATTCCCAGCACCACTACTCCAAACACCACTATTCTAGAAAAGATACACCATCGACGATAATACGACACGTGTTTCTACACGAGGCATCTTCAGGTGGTGTGGACTCTACGGTGGCTAACCGCTTAGCTCTTAACGGTCTTCGGTTCTTAAGTTCTTAGCGGTCAGCCGCCGTAGAGTCCACACCACCTGAAGATGCCTCGTGTAGAGGCGAAACACGTGTCGTATTATCGTTGATGGTGTGTCTTTCCTAGAATAGTGGTGCTGGGAGTAGTGATGTTGCGAGTACTCGTGCTGGGATTAGTGGTGACGGGATTAGTGCACGCAATT
Source organism: Parnassius honrathi (assembly GCA_018247895.1). Taxonomy (NCBI): domain Eukaryota; kingdom Metazoa; phylum Arthropoda; class Insecta; order Lepidoptera; family Papilionidae; genus Parnassius; species Parnassius honrathi. The sequence continues at coordinate 4,999 of DWHP01009391.1, read as the reverse complement.
GAGGGAGGATGGGAAGTGCTCTTCAATCTAGGTAAGACACATCATTGTATTTAATTAAGCGAATGGTTGCAAATTAACTATTAATAACTTTATGATAATGTATTTCTGCAAAGTAACGCCTGATTCTATCAGTTATAATCAGTTTTTTATGTGTTTTTTTGCGTTTATATAAGAGATTATTATGTTATTGTATTTCTCTTATTTTTCGTATCTTAAATTCGATCAGTTTGAATTTTATTTTCCGATTTTCGTCAATTATTTGATCTTCTGCCAATTTATAACGATATCGCCTACAATCCGGATAATAAAAACCGAAGTACTTATTATTGTTCAGATTTAGCCAAATTGTTTTTATTACCTTTTTTATAACTCAATAATTAGGTCAACATTGAAACCACACCTTAATTATAATCGTTGATCATGGCCTACATAAATTATGGTATTAATTATATATGAATCTTTTTCTATTCTTATCTAGTGAAAAAAGAGAGAGAGCAAATTTAAACGTCGGCTTTTATGACGAAGGCTGATAATGTCTCGATTAATAGAATTCCTGTTTAAAATACTAATTCTAATCGTTGTTAGTCTTGGAAAGAAGTTTGGCTCTATGAGAATGCGTCCTTGACTTAAAAAAAAGAAATGTCATGTCTTTTCCACAATGACGAGAGTATTTATGTAAATACCACCGTAAGTCTCATGATTAATTCCCTAATGTCACCGACCACCGGAGCCGGTGTGACACGATATAAATCGTGGTCTAATTCATGTATTATGCAAACAGTCATGAGTGTTGTCTCATATCTTGGCCTCGCAATGTTTTGGCCTACTTAACCTAGTGTAGATTACCTGCCACCCTCTACTATATTTGTAGTTAAAATGAGAAATTTGGAGCGAATTAATCAACGTTTATTCTAAAAAAATAAACGAGTAACTTATTGTAGTGGAAAAAGTGTAGAACTTTTTCCACTACAATAACTCCTGAATACTATTCAAAATTGTCAGCTTATTCAGACTTATCCCTCATAAGTTTTATTTTTTTTTAATGTGAAAGGCAGGCTATAGATAGGTTTTCGTTGTGAGTGAGTGGGTAACATACTGAGACGACGTGGCAAGTCTTTAGGTAGGTGGAGAGCTGATCGCAATGAAAGCGCTGGTCAAACCTTAAGGTAATTAGGGATGCATGGAAAACGAAGATAGATTGAAGAGTGGAATAAAATTGAAAGGCAAAAAAAAACAACGGTACTTCACGCAGTATAATATTCAAATATATATTTCTGTTTTAAATTTATGTTATAAATTAAAACCTGGTATAATAGGAAACCGTTATAAAACGAAAGAAAATATTCTAAAGAAAAACACACATGACAGGAAGAAATATACTTCAATGACGTGTGAAGTCCGCCAATACGCGCACTAGCAGTCACTCTCTTGCTCTTAACCTTGCAGTTACAGCCTATTAAAGTCCATTGCTGGAGGTATGTTCCCTAAGAGGCCTGTGCACATTGCCTCATATTTGCCATAGCTGCCACGCGTGGCAGGCGGATTGGCAACCGCAGCTTTTTATTTTTCGTCGTTATTAGGAAGACGCTGCTGCCCATCTCTTGAATTGCTTCCCTCTGTCGCGTCTTATGACACCCACGGTATGGTACTATGGGGTAGTGGATAGTCTTACATCACCACTACACTAGACTTTCTCGCTTTAAACCTCACTTAGACTAGCCCAGCAGTAGGACGTACTTTACTATAAGTTGTAGTTTGGCATTAATGTTAAGTTAACCTGGGATTCGAACAGGAATAAAACACCTAGATAGAAAATAGATCTACCATATTATGACTAATAATTGAATACAAGATGGATTCGCTTATCTATAAACATTAAAACTTCTTGTAGCATTTCCTAGAATCTATAACGGCGGACCTTAAGACCCGCCACGTACATGCGGAATTCCATTTCGGGATTCCGTTTCGGAATTCCGATTCGGGATTCCGAACGCAGGAACTCCATATAAAATCAATGACACACTTACGGTAGTTTTCCGTTCGAAATTTATCGGGCAAAACGGGATCCCGTATGTGTGTGGGCGACCTGTTCGTTCCCTTTCGGAATTCCGAAACGAAATTCCGAATGTACTGTGTGGCGGTCCAAAGAGGGTTAAGAATAACATTTATTATATTTTTATCTTTCTTTTGTTCACTCAAATATCCTTATTAAACCAGTGGTACGTGTCAAGATTAGGGCTCTTTATTAAATGATTCGGGGTAAATTAACTAGGGTTGTGCGTGAGTTAGTAATTATGATAATGCTACCAAATGAACTACGGACGCTCACCTCGCGGCCGATGTTGTAAATTTAAAAGTAATAGACTAAGTGTGATAAGAATAAACTAACTGAGGATGCAATGTCAGGTTTGACTGAATCAAATAATTAATATCTTTTGCTTTTTTTATTTTACACGGTAATGCCATGCTACCGTGTAAAATAAAAAACCGGGGAAGAACCACGTAACACAAAACACCAGCATAAAATATCAGCTTATTGCCGCAGTGTATCGTATGGCAAGTGTAGAGAACCGGAGACCATTTTTACTGGAAATAAGGCATCCTATCTTAATCCTCAGGGCTGACAACGCATCTGCATTGATTCTTAATCAATGGTAGGTATAGATATCAATAGGCTACAGTATCACTTACCATCAGGTGGACTACGTATTCGTATATATATACTATACTATAGTAGGAATTCTGAGTGTTAACCTTACTAGCCTGTTATTTCTTTCATAAATTGATACTTATTAAAAGTTTTCGATCTACCCTCTACGTGTTTATACACTCTTCTGCGCTTGTATAAGTCTCCCCGACGCTTTATTTGATCTCTGATCCGGATTGATTGAATGATTGATTGGTTTAATTGAGTTGGTATTGGGTTAGTATCCGCACATCCACGTTAATTTTGCGTGTGTGCAAGAATTATTTATTATTTGACACCGAGATCCTGAATCAATCTTAGTAAGTTTTTAATATTGCTAACGACCTTGGGGAGTGATCTCGGTGATCCGAGGTACTAAATACAGCAGCATTAATAAATTTTACGCTGGTATTCTGTGGGAGCGTGGTCCTTTCCTGGTCGAGTCGACCCAGTCGTGGTACAACAAAAACATGGATGCAGAGTAGCTTTATAACGTGCAACATATTATGTGCTTTATTTCAATAATAATACTATGAAATTAAAAAAAACGACTAAAATTTTTACAGTAACATAATATAAACGTACTATCTTCGTAAACGATTTTATGATAATTTTATATGGTAGAGCCCCGCTGCAGCTATATTATGGTTGCACAGGTCGAACAGGTCGAAGAAGGACCACGCTCTCACAGATTACCAGCGGAAACTGTGTCCCGTATGGCGAGTAAAGATAACCGAAGATCCTTTTTATTGGAGACAAAGCATTACATCGTAGACCTTAGGGGTGACAGCGCATCAGATTTTTGATTCTAAATTGAAGATAAATGTAGATGTCTATGGGTCACAGCATCCACTTACTATCAGGTGGACTGTGTGCTCGTTTGTCACCCCTATTCTATAAAAAAAGATAAACGTGCATACCCTGACGGAAATATTTGCGTTCTCTATAGGTCTTCTTTCGATGCGGCAGATGCAAAGGTTCTAGGTTTTTAAATTCATTATGCATACATACAAACCTATACATACACGTATGGACGCACACTAGCGTACTCCTACGTGCTACCATATTTTAAAAGCCGTACTATGTTTAGAATCAAAGAAGATTAAGAAAGTTGTCATTAATTTTCCGTAAAGATCTCAGCGAGTAGTGTCTATACATAAATATGACTTCGTTAAAAATTGTTTGAAGTAAACCAGTCCAAGGCTGTTCTTGTGCGCTTTGTGACTGTAAAGAGCTCGCACGAGAGTTCACTTTGCGTTTTGCTCGATGAAGAGATCTTATCAAGTTCCACAGCGCTAACTATTATGTAGAATAATAAAGAACTTTGAATAGGAAATTATGTAAAATATTTTTGTACGACGTCAAAATAATTTACGACGTATTATTCTAAATTTACACGTTTAACTTTATACGTTTAAAATGTGTTATCATATTATTCTAAATTATAACACATTTCAAACGTATAAAGTTACAGAAACTAGTTTTGTACGACGTTAGAACTTTTTAAGACATATTATTGTGACTTATAACACGTTCTAAGTATATATGATCTAAAATGTAACCGTTCGTTATCGCTTACTTATTTTTATTTTATAGAATAAGAGTGACAAACGAGCGTACAATCCACCTGTTGATAAGTGGATGCTGTGGCCCATAGACGTCTACATTTATCCTCGATTAAGAATCAAAACGCAGATGCGTTGTTACACCTGAGGGCTGAGATGGAATGCCTCGTTTCCAGCAAAATAGGGTGTCTGTATCTCTCACCATAAAAAACACAATAGTATTAAGCTGCTATTTTACGCTAGTATTCGGTGAGAGCGTGGTCCTTCCCAGTCGAACCGCCCCATTCTTGCTACAACCATAATATAGCTACAGCGTGGCTCTACTACGTATGAAAATTACAAAATCTTGACTCGCTGAGTAGTGTGGTTAAGTTGTTAATTAAATTCACTCTCTGAGAAGAACGTTGGTTATATACAGACACTGACAGACAACGCGGTGATCCCGATTTCGGGTATTTGTTGATAAAGCGAAGTCCACGCGAGTAAAGCCGCGGGAAAAGCTAGTACATAATTAAATAAAATAAATCTACAATGATAGGCGAATAATATTTGTTTTACGAAACTCTTTTATTTTACCCGTATAACGGCGGTGTATAAATATCAACTACCCCATATCGATCCATGGCCGTCGTTAGAGGCGATAGAGGGAGATTAAAGCAGGAGATGGGAGGCAGCATCTTTCAGATAACAACTCAAAAGTATAGGAAAACATTTTGGAATCTATAGCAATATATATATGTATATATAT
>DWHP01009390.1:0-10221 GCA_018247895.1 Parnassius honrathi | reverse complement strand
AACCTGCATGTCTGAGGAATAAGAAAAAAAAATATTTCGAAGACATGTGAAGTTCGCCAACACGCATTGGGGCAACGTGGCGAACAGTTCCTTGCCCTAAAACCCTCTCAGAATGAGGAGACGCCTTTGCCCAGCAGTGGGACGCATATAGGCTGTTACTTTACTTTACTTTATACCATGAAACGGAATGTTTGTAATAGCTGCATTTAGGATTAAAAAATTGTTAATTTTAATATGTTAATATTCTAAAATAAATATGTACTGGAAATGAAAAAAGATAATATTTAATTATATCTCAGGTAATATAATCAAAAGCGAATAAATAAATAATATGGATAGCACCTTCCTATCCTCCAAATTTGACACTAAGTCGTCATAAACGCAATAGGTAGATATGTCTGCAGTGCGGAACGACGAGCTGTAATAATTCCATGTCTTCCTATATTGCATTCATTTTAGATGTTCTTTTACTTAGCAAAGCAAGCAAATAATAAATAATTCGATTCAATTTCGAATCTGTATAAGTATGTATATCTTGTTATTGACACATAGTATAGACTTATAGACTAAGGAATATAAGTTTCTAGTCTGAGACAAAACAATCGAGGGCCGTGTCTCAGGTATCCCGCGCCAAGGCGCTTCGCACGCCCACGCCCAGCCGCGCCGTCGCCTCCCGCGGCTCGCATTTTAAACTACGTGTAGTTATGGAGAATGCACCATATCTTCTACGCTTATCTGCTACCAACTTGTTTACGGCATGTTATTCGTACCGTGTATTCGCACGTCACTTCTCTTACTGTCTACCTTCGCTTTCTTTTAATCTATTACCGTACCCGGGCATACCCCGAGATATTTGCTGGCGGACTAAAGATATCCGTTGCCGGTGTTAATATTTTACGCCTGGCGAGATGTTCACTGGCATCTCCCATCGACTGGGATTAAGAAGCGGCTCTTATCCATCAGACTAGATGTGGTAATAAACTATTCTACACTGATACCATACTGGAATTACTTGAACCTATTCACTATCACTGAATTCATCATCACTACAGCTATACACAAGTCCACTGCGAACAGGCCCCAAAGCAACGCCACAAGCACACTCCTGAGCCACCTGCATACATATGACTTAATTAATAACCAAGAAAATAAAGAATTGGCCGATGAAGCCGAAGAATAGAACGGAATAGAATTATTTTTGTTTATATAGATAACAAAAGTACGCATTGAAAGTAATTTAAACTTTATTACTGGTTTGGAAAAATGCCTCTGACCTGTGAAGTACCAGCAAGAAACCCAGCGGGACTGTTTTTAAGCATTATATTCAATATAATAATTTATGGATACAATTAAGCATGGTAATACCTATTTTTATATTTCTGCTGTTTGTTTGACGCTATAGTTGTAGCGAGTTTTTATTATAATATTAACATATTCTTCAGATGACGGTCTACATTAACATTAATATTATAAGGATTTCCCGCGTTTAATATTCACGTTGTTATAATAGAGAACAGAGAAAGCGAATGTCAGAGTAACTACTTTATTAAGTTGTAACCGTTTGAGGCGTCCTGCATAGGTAGTCCGACCTGCATAGGTACTACATAGCGAGTGCTGGTTGTAATGAGACCCGTTTCACTCATCCTGCGCCTCCGAGCAGGTCCCGCGTCCTCGCTCCTCGCTCCTCGCACCGTTTCGCGACTTATCGCGCTAACAAGCTCAGCTTTCCTTTGCTCGCAAACAAACCAATGTTTTTACTCGTATCCGTCAGAAAAAAACAAAACCGGCCGGGCGGTGTTTGCGCAAGCGATTCTCCCCGAGGGTCGTTTGCACAGCACCTTAGTGCGTCGCTATAAATTAATACTCGGATCGGCAAACAACGCTGTTTGCAGAGCCGGGCCGTTAGTGGGTTAAGTGTCGCGAACGCAGGAAGTAGGCATCGCACGTTCGCAGAACAAGTGCGCACACACGGCCGGTGTACATACGTACACACTACCACACGCCAACATATTGAGGGCCGCGCCTATTGTTGCAAGACCAAACAGTGTCCAATCGATTAAAACAACCTCCGAACAAAATCTATAATAAACAACACTGCGAACGGTAAACCGCTCGGTAATTATAAATAAAAACACAAATATTACAACGATTTACACTTGCTATGCCCGTGAACTGTAGTAAATTAGGCACAGGTTTCTTTCATTAAGGGATGTTTTTCTTCACCACCGAGCATGTGAAGAAATAGCACTTAAAATTGCAATTTAAATCTTGATTGGTGCCTGTAATGCGAGTGCACATTACGATGAGAGCTCAGCTACCACATACAATAAATAATCACGAGATTTACCTATTAGAACGTAGGACATTCCCAATGCGAAGTTTTAGTTACTGCATCGCCGATAAACCCCAAGACGCAGCCCTAGTTGCGAGCGACACTTCCTACTCCAGTGCGTTATCGGCACATTCAACTCGGCGCGCTCGGGAGACCACGCACAGCATAACTAGCTGTTCTTTCGTTTACAAACCACGATGACCGGCGAAACTCACTGCACTTTGCTAACTACAGAGTGATCTGGTTACTTTCTACATAGAGCTACAGTCGACCCGCGGTGATCCGACAGTCGTTTTGCAAGGCAGTGTCGGATTATCAAATTTGTCGAACTGTAGAGTAGGTACTGCCACAGCCCCCTGGTAGTCCGGAAATTTTTAATAAAGACTACCTTATCATCCGACAAGGTACACATTAAATATAAAATAATAAAAAAAATCACGTGAAGAACAATGAATATCTAAAACGTAAATAATAAATGCCCACTAGGTCGCTGCTATGGTCACGTTTGAACTTGATACAATACGTATCAAACTAGATTTGTGGTGGCGCGAACTCATTGCAACCTGTTTATCAACGTATTCGCGAAGCACTCCGCCCCCCGTCACGTGTTAAAGGCATATCGGATTATAAGAGGCTGCGGATCAGCCAGATGCTGGATCACCGGAGGTCCACTGTATTGACGATGGCTACCTAAAGGTGCTATCAGTATGATATATTTTACAAGGCGGTACGAACAAGGTGGACCGTTACGACGTTTTTTCTTCAGGGTAAGTACCGCCCTCTCACCACCGCTTTGATCGGACGAGCACACAGAGCCAGTACAATAGTAACAGTTTATAAGGCATCTTAGTGTTTGGAGTTGACAGCAGTGGCGGTGTCACAAAATTCAAACAAGGGAGGCTAGCCTTCTTTTTTGTTTGAAGTTAAGTAGTTAAATAACTGATGCCCAGTAGACTACCACGGGTAGTCCCGTATCCAGCAAGCTTAGCTTTTACAGGTTGATGGTGAAGAAGAAGGGCCGCGGGTTCGGCCGCACAGACAAGTGTCTGTATGGCCTACATACAATTGTTGCGTGTCCGTGTGTTTTCCCTGTGCAACTTATATAATACGTAGAACGCCTTCGCGACACACGAGAACATCCTAAAGTTAATGTAATGCTTACTGTAACAATAAAAATGAACCCTTTATGAAGTAAACTTGGTGCCAGGTACAATTTCAGTAGAGGAAACTTTAAAACGTATCCTATTTTTTTATTTAAACGTTATCGTCAAAAGATCGCATAAAATTCCAAAGGAACTGTTAACGAGTCAACTGCTACTTTACTACATTGTACACACGTGTACGTGTGTGTGTGTATGTGTGTACTTGTGTGCGTGCACCGAGTGACGCAACACGCGCTGATAACAACACATCGACCCGCCGCGAACCGAATGGTTGTGCTTCGATCGCGATGAGGCGTTTTAATTTTACAGTTGATAATAATAACGAATTTCACAGAGTACAGTAAAATATGCAGGCGAGTTAATTCCCTTAACCTCGGCACGTCCAGCTGCCGTGCGCTGCTGCTATGACAAGTATTAACCGTCTGAAAAACCGCTATGAAGGAAATTGAAAATAGAACCTATTCAAAAACAAGCTTTTATAGACGTCACTAGAGATAGCACGTTCACCATGAGATCAAATTGATGCTATCATATAATTGCATTGTTATCAAGCCAAATTTCAGCTAAATCGGATTTCGGCAAGCGCTACAAAATTGATTACAAATTTTGATTCGAAAAAACATTCGAAAGACGTGATGAAATTAATAAAAAGTGGATGCAAATGCAATCTCACTGTCAAGATTTCATTTTGGTAACTAGCTGTAAGTTAGATTTTTTCCTAGAACAAACCTAAGGAAACTATAATTTAAATGAAATATTAAATTAACGCGGTAGATCCATGCTATGGATTGCACATATTACGATTGTAACAAGTATTTGGGCATGTACGTGGGTTGGTCTTAGTTGGTACAGTGGCAGCTTAGTGCTGCTGTCTTTCGTATGGTGTGTGCAAAGAACCGTACCCCTTTTCACTAGAGGCTAGGTATCTCAGTCCTCAGGGATGACAATAAATCTGCATTTTGATTTTCAATTGAGAATAAATGTAGGTGGACTGTTTGCCGGTTAGTCATCCTTATTAAAAAAAATAGAATACAGAGCATGTTAATGATTCCAAAGTGCGTTAAAACATATTTAACACTCCAAATACTTAGGACTTGATGTAGTTATGTATGTAGACGTAAGGTCCCCAGTTCCAAACCCTCGCGGTGACGTGTCAGGCGACGACTCATACCTCGCTAACTGCCGTCGCCATTACCGCCGTAACAATTAACCTAAAACGAGGCAGCCTCAACGTTACCGTGCCGGCGCGTCGCTCGCCGCGCACACGCAAACATCCACATATTGAACGGCCGAGATCGGAACTAACTGTCATATAACGTCTACAATACTTGACAGTCTCGATTTTTGTATAAGAACAAAATCTACTAAAAAGTGTACGATTTATCAGAATTCTCGGAAAAGAATACGTGAATTAATCTGGTGAACGTCAGCGTAAATAAATAACTCTTAAATATTCAACATATAATTGTACTTTAGGTTTGACAGATTATTACTTGGAGCTTTAATATTTCCCATCATAATTCCCGACCTAGATATGTCAACTGTCATCATCTCGTGTTTTTACGTTTATATTTCTCTTATATACTATGTACACGTTCCTTATTCGCAATAATAAGTAAAATAATAATGAGTAGAGTAATATCCAGTCGTTACTCCTTTCTGTTGTGCTAAATCCTTCAATTGACTGCATGACAGATCTGTTTACAAATCTGTATTTCCTTTTCATAGTTTCTCTTCTTTTGCCAACTATCTTTGTTTCGGTATTGCGAGTAAGGAAACTGCCACAGTAATAAACCCCTTTTCGTTGTGAACTTATAAAATGTTGAAAAATGTAAATATGCTCTTTTACTATTATAGCGTTTTCATTGAATAAGCTTCTCCCTCCATTGTTTATGACAAGCATTTACAAAGTTAGGCATTGGATTTCTTTATGTGTCAGTATCCACGTTTTAAACCCATGTAGTGCTTTCTTCAAAATGTTTTGATCACAGAAATAGTAATAATTATTACGATTTCTGTGATTTTGATGGATGTTATACTATTACAAAAGGGGTTTCTTTTTTAATTGAAAATACTTTTCTAGTTGCTGAAGGCTTGTGGTGTGAATATTATGAGAACGTTTAAGTATTATATCCAAAATATTTTTAGCAAAATAATAAGCGTGTTAAAACTGATCATGTTATGGTAAATATTTTTTTACTTTAATCGAAAAAAGCCCCAAATGTTGACTAAGATGACGTTTGTGTTTTATTTCTGTGCAAATAGATACAAGTAGCGGCAGCACAGACGAGCGAGTGGGGCTCGCACAGACTCCTGCCTGCAGGTGAACACCTTACGGCAACATTTTGTCGTATAAAATCTTGTTATGCACCAAATATAATTAGTTTTTTTTATAGAATAAAGGTGACAAACGAGCGCACAGTCCACCTGATGGTTAGTGGATGTTATGGCCCATATATATCTACGTTTATCCTCGATTAAGAATCAAAATGCAAATGCGTTGTCACCCCTGAGGATTAAGATGGAATGCCTCGATTCCATTAAAAAGGGTCTCCGGTATTCTACACTCACCATACGAAGCACAGCAGTATTACGCTGGTATATCGCGAAAGCGTGGTCTTGTTCCGGTCGAGCCGATCCATTCGTACTACATCTATAATATAGCTGCAGCGTGGCTCTACCACGTAACAAAGTATTTTTCAAGTAATAATATTTATATTTTGTCTGCAGTATCATTCCAAGTAATCGCTAGGAACCCAAGATAGCTTAATGTATTGTGTTTGTTCCATATTATTATTAAATCCTAACGTTAAATTTAAAAACTATGTATAGACTAATTGTAACTCTAAAAATAGGGTTACGGCGCCAAGATAATATAATCCTAGTTGTTATAAAGATAGATAACGAACACAATTCTAATGTTAATTCATTGTTTGAAAGCGAAAGTTGATCGCACATTAAATGTAATAATGTATTTAGTTCAATCATAATGGAACACATTTAACTTTCCGTGTACTAAGTGTAACTAACGCAAGCAACCCGTGGCGCTTCGTTGGCGGCTGCGGGTGACACGTTGGCTCAGTGATGGGACTCGAGCCGTGTTCCACTCGAGTAGCTTTTATTTTACTCGCACAGTGACATCAGTGACTCCGACCACTCATGTGGCCTGTACCGACTCGAGTAAGAAATTCAAGTTAAGACGACACATCGAAAATGAGTGTTTAAAATAGCTCGGGCTATCGCCGGACAAATCCGGGTGAATACATAATTTTACGAAAACATAAAAACGCCGTCATAAGGTCTAAAATTGCGTAACGTCCACGACGGTAAAGACTGCCTAGAAATCCCCAGAATACCTCAAAATATTTAAAAAAAATATATTGATTTAAGTAATCAAAATAATGAGCAAGCAAATTACGAATATTGATGTAATGAATATATTTGCGTGATTCCCGAGCATACAGATTAAGTAATTTTGTTGTAATTGCAACTATAGTGGTTTTTTAGAGGTGTTTTCGTAACTAATTATGGTCGAATCAAAATTATACAATCGTATTTTTAACAAGCAAATTCAAGATAAAGTCATGAATTTACCTATATCAAAATTCCAGTTGCGTTAGTGGTGTAATGGTCTTATACGTATACTAATCGATGAAAGGAGGTGCATTTTTTCGCGGTATCGACTTAAGACAGTTTTAGATGATGTATCTTCCATTTGAAATTAAGTGTGAGTGAGTGAGCGTGTTGTTTGTATTTAATATTATGCTTATTTAAGACTTTTGCTATGAGTACGTGTTAGAAATGAGTGGGAGTTCCAAAAAAAAAAATACTGTGGTCGTTTTACGATCGAAGTCGTTTTTTCGAAATCTTTAGCTCTAATCAAAATGATTTCTCACGACTTCTTTACAAATTGTTGAAAACAAAGGTTTTATTAGTTTTTGAGAGGCGAATACCTCGAGTGAAACACGATTTTCAAATTTGTCGGCACTCGAGTGATTAGGTGATCGGGTGATTCCAGTGAAAAATCTTACTCGAGTCCAATCACTATCGGCTCGGGAGCTTCGGGGCGCGCACAGTCCGCACACGTGACGTCACCACACGGGTGTACAAACGGGACTTGGAACCGTACTCTTTAGACTAAGTTGTGTTAACACTAACGAGGCCTAATTACTTTTGTAACCAACGTTCGGAGGACTTACGAAGAGACCGATCTTGTCAGAGTTACACTAATACTTAAACACGGTTCGGTACCTACTGTGGTATGCCGTTTATGTATTGTGGTTGAGTCAATGGTTTCAAATAAGGTACGTGAGGGTAATATGGTCACCTTAAGCTTCGGTGCCATATGAAACCAAAACTAGGAGGAGGAGAGCGACAAAAGTACAAAGTCTTATACTATAACTAATATATGAAGACAAAACATCTGTCAAAATAACGTCGATAAAAAAAGAAAGAAAAGAAGCGCCCTTGTGACCTCTCATTATTTGATTCAGAGATGAAGAGTTATCGTACCACACGGCCATCTATGCAAACAAGGCTGTAGTTTTTGTGCAATACGAAAGTGACCATATTAGCCGGTTGACCCTCACGTACTATACTTATAGCCGTCTAGCACAAGCTGTTGTGCTAAGTTGATGACATTAACAGGAATTTCAATATTTGTTACAGGTTAACAGGAATTGCATTATTTCAAGAAAAAGAAACTGCGAGATATTCTAAGAATTTATAAAGAAAAGAACAATTCAATTTAGTTCAATCACAGTAGTTTCGTTAATATATCAACCGTAGCAATTATAACAGATTCCTTATCAAGTTACTTATATCAATTCATTTATTGACTTTATCTAGCGGGGGGTCAACGTTTGGCTTTAAACTAAGAAAGAAATAAAAAGCTATTAGCCAAATCTATGCTATACAATAGATACGCGTTTGGATACTATGACCAAATATTATAACCGGTATATTATAATCGGCACACGAAATGTTTAAAATTGCTGTATTATATTTAAATGAAACTAAGTTTTACGGATTTTACCAAGTATATTTACTTATTCTAAATTTCCGACGTTTTAATTACTTTTTTCATAAAATAAGGGTGACAAATTAGCACACAGTCCACCTGATAGATATCTACACTGATCCTCGATTAAGAATCAAAACGCAGATGCGTTGTCACGCCTGATGACTAAGGTGGAGTGCCTCGTTTAAAGCAATAAAGGGTTTCCGGTTCTCTACACTCACCATACGAAACACAGCAGTATTTAAGCTGCTATTTTATTTTACGTTGGTATTCTGAGATAGCGTGCCCCCCCCCCCCCGGTCGAGCCCACTCATTCGTGCTACACTACTCCTTTACACAAACTACACTAATACTTTTCAACACCTGTGGTCACGGGGGAGAATAAGTTATATACGCTTCTGATTGCATTCGTTGCAAGTGGAGGTAGGATGTGGAATACATTCAAGTAAAATGTACTACGTACTAGTACGGACATCGCGAACAAAATCTATGCGGCAGTGCGGGGCTACTATATATCACTTCGATGGTGGAATATAAAATTTTATAACATTGCACTAGACCGCTGTGAACTCAATAATACTACGTTGAAATGTACAAACGTGCTCGCGAGAGCGCTCGTAAAACCGAGCGGCGCGGCGGCCGCCTATCACACAATTCAATATTATGTTCCAGCGGCATTTAAGATATATTAGATTAAATTTCATTAAGTTTCCTTTTTTAACAGAATATGGGTGATAAACGAGCACACGCAACATGAAGGTAGGTGAAAGTTGGGCCCAAAAATACATGTATATTTACTATCAGTTAAGAACTATATTGTAGATGCGCTGACATCCCAGAGGACTAAATGTATGCATGCGTTTCGTTTCCAGTCAAAAGGGTTATTTACACTTTGCATACAAAACAGCATTAAGCTGCTATTTTACGCTGGTTTTGTGTGAGAGCGTGGTACCGCTCCGATCAAGCCAAAATGTTCTTGCTGCACTCATGTTATAGCTGCAGCATGACTGCACCAGCTGGAACTGCCTCCGCCTCGCAGTTAATACTTAAAACCTAAAATTCATTCCCATGTTTCAAGCACGCACGCAACAGCGTGAGCGTTACGATTGTTAGAACGCAACCTGTCGCTAACTCTCCACTGATCGATGTTTGATGAGTTATCACATCATCATTAAAAAGACAATAGAAACGTGTTCGATGAGTTCAAACGTAATTTTAAGTAAATGAACACAAACAACGTATCGGTTTTACTTAACTGAGTACGATCTCCGAACTGTAGAGCGACGGACCTTGGATAATTTAATAATAAAATAAAAACGTCGCCGGTACCGCGTTGAAATCTTATACAGGGCGGTTAGGATCACGATAATATTTTCCAGTTAAAGCAATAATTTATATACCGTCACCGGCTACAGGTACAGCATCACAAGTGCAACACGAGATACGGATGCGCTGACATGAACCAACTTGTTTTAGCCAGTTGACCAAGCCTGGTCGTGTAAGAATATTCACCAGCCCATGTCGTCCTGAGAGAGTCGCAAGACGCGACAGAGGGAGGGTGGAAGAATTCCTTTCTAGAACAATCTGAACCTCAAAGGGACCACACGTCGATATTACTAATAGTAGAAGTCTGCTTGGGATCCTATAATAAATAAAATTAAATCCCAACCCAAGCATACAACTGCAAGACTTCAAGATACCATAAG